>PVJA010001650.1:106189-122090 GCA_004027025.1 Myocastor coypus | reverse complement strand
TGCAGTTGAGGCTGGCCTTGAGCTCACTTTTGTAGCCCAGGCTGGTCTCGAACTTGCACCAGTCCTCCTGCCTCAGCCTCCCGAGTGCTGAGATTACAGGTGTGAGCCACCACACCCAGCTTGAACTACTTTCTTCATTGTTTGTTTTCCAGAATATTTCACTCTACTATTTTTACCTCCTACTCCACTGACTGCTCTTGCCCAGCAGAGGGATTAAATATCTCATGGCTCAATCTTCAGACATCTTCTTTAAGTTCAGTCATTCATTTGGTGATATCATCCAGTTATGTAGTTTTGAAAACTGTCTATATATTAGTAGCTTTTGCATCTTCATTCTGGCCTCTCACCTGATCTCATCTTATGTATGTAACTATGTTTGAAAGTCTAACAGCAATTTTTCTTATTCATTTATTTTATGCATTTGGTACATGGTGTAGGGTCTCACTATACAGTTCAGACTAGTAGCAATCTTCCTGTTTTCAACCTACCCAGCACTAGGATTATAGGCACGTGTCACCATGCCCTGTCTTGGTGGCCAACTCAGATTGCCCTGGGGAGCTGGGCTGGTACTGCATGTGGTGCAAGGATAGAACCCTGGGCCTTGCACCTATCTAAGCAGGTGGCCTGTTTAGACAACTGAACTATCTCCTTGGTGCCTAACAATAACTTAAAATTGGCACAGTAACAAACTCCTTATCCCCAAACTCTTCCCTGTCTAATGAAAGGCTACTCTTTGTATCCAGTTGCTCAGTTTAATCCTTTTTTGTTTATTTCAGGTTAATCCTTTTGGGCATTCTTAATTCTCCTTATGTCATCTGATTATTAGTATTACTGTAACTCGAGGCTAAAGTGAAGCTCCAGAAAAGAGATTAAGTCTTCCTGTGTGGTAGTTAAATACTTGGGTCAATTTGAGTAAGAAAAGACCAACTAAATTTAATCACCATAGTTCTGGGTGTGGCTGAAAGGATTTACTAAAGACAGAAGACCCACCCTAGGTGTGAGTGACGGCAACCAATAGGCTTGTCACTTGAATGGAATGAAAGGGAGAAGGAAGGCTCACTTCTGTTTCTTCACAGGAGCTCTCATCTTCACCTTCACCTTGGATGTCATCTCCTGTCTTCTGGTGCAGACCCTTCAGCCTTTGACTACAGATCCTATGGCCTCCTGATAAAGATTCACACAGGACACTACAGTGAGCTCTGAGACTTCAACTGGATCCTTGGGATCTCCAGTGTGCAGTATCCCTACTGTACTGTTCTACAACAGATTCTGCAGGCAGCTCTTGTAAGCCAACCTTGTAAACTCATATATTTGTATATTTTTCATTGAATTTGTTTGTCCAGTAAGTACTGACTGATGCACTTGTAAGTATAGATATTATATTGATTCTCCTCCTGGCATGTAACTGAAGGTACTTGTGTTATTACAGAAATATAGGATAGATGTTAAAAGTACACCACAGCCATAACTTGGTTCAGATTGTGCCTGTACTCTAACTAAACATGTTACCTAGGATACAGTTACCTAAATATTCAGCTCTTTGATTTCCTCATCTGTACAATGAAGTTACTAACAGATCCTACCTTATGAAGTTATGAGAAAATGAATTAAAGTAGGTAAGGTTCCACTTCACGTGTATGCAACACAGTAAGTACTCTACTATATAATTTACAGTTGTTGTTTGTATTTAGGGTCTTGTTATTAGAGTCATGGAGACATCCCATTCTCAAATGCTTCTCCAAGACTGGGCTATTACACACTGCTTTGTGTTTCTGAAGAATGTCTTTGTGTGCAGTGCTCTTGTAGCACTCACAATATTGTGCTGAATCATTTGTGTTTCACCCTGTCTCTTTGCATGAGGCCATAACCACTGAGCACGTAGGAGCAGGTCTAATCACTTTAGTAATGTTCATGTCTACACATAGAAAACATTCCAGTCATGATAGGGGCCGAGTCCTTAACTGCATAAAGTCAGCAAGATACAAAGTAAGAAAGGAGTTGGGAAGAATTATTATCCTCTGGTAATACCAAGGGTCAACAATTATGTAACTTTAGCTTACTGTCTGTCATGTGGAAAAATAGCTGGTAGTTCCACATTTCTTATTTTCCAGAGAGCCTTTGTAATTGTATTCTGTTGCTGCTGTGACAAATAATCACAATCTTAGTGGCTTAAAACAAAATAGATATATTTTACAATTCCATAATCATCAATCTGGCATGGCTAAAACCAAGGTGTTGGCAAGGCTGTCTCATTTTCTTCAATCTTAAAGGAAGGATATGTTCTCTTTTCTTACCTTTTGGAGCCCACAGTTCTTGGCTCGTGGCTTCCTTCCATCATCACAGCTAGAATTGGCTGGTTGAATCCTGACTCGGTTTTTTGTTGCTAAATCAGAATCTGCAGGACTGATACTTTATAAAGAAAAAAAAGTTATTTTATTTTATTGTTCTGGAGATTAGAAAGCTGAGGATTGGGCACCTCCATCTGCCCAGGACCTTGTGCTGCCTCCCAGTATGGTGAAAATGTGGGAGGATAAGCAGGTGACTGTGAAAGAGAGAGAAGCAGCCAGCTCCCAAGATAACTCATCTATTCTCTGAGAATATTAATCTATTAATGAGGCTCTGTTGAATGACCCTAAATTCTCCTCCTTGAGCTCACTTCTTCACACTACCATATTGAAGGCTTAAGCCTCAATCTAAGTTTTCTTGGGAACAGACCATATTCAAACAATGACAAGTTGTCAAATTTCAGTCTCCTCTGTTTTTCTGTCTTACATCTTAAGGACTCTTGTGATTACACTAGGCCACAATCATAATCCAGGAAAATCTCCCTGTTAATTAACAGCCTTAATTGCATCTTCAAATTTAAATCCACTTGAGCATAAGATAACATCTTCACAGATTTCAGGGATCAGGACATGGGTATCACTGAGGTGACATTATTCTGCCCACCTGAAACCTCAAACATGGTCATAAAGATGATTTTAAAATGCTCTGTTATCTGTAGTTTTTGTAGCTTTCTATAGCTGACTTTCTCTCATGTGATTGGCCCTTTCACATATTTTGTGAGTCGTAGGGCTAAGTATATCTTCTATGGACATTTTGTCTGAAAACTTCACAGATTACTCACAGTTCAGGAACTATGGTTGTGTTAATTTCTCTTGATGTTCTTAGAAGAAATTTCTCAACATGGTCAGAATCACTGGGAAAATAATCTGCATACCTCCAAGCTGAGAAACTATTTGCACCTCCTCAAATATGAGAGGCTCTCTCTGTTTCTGAGCTTGATAGACTTTCCATTATGATACTGAAAAACAAGCCAAATGAAAACAGGCCTTCGTGCAAAGGGAGCTGCTTGTTGTTGGATCCGCAAATTAGTTAGACCTCTTAGACAACCTTTTTATTTCCCATACCTGAGTCCTTACCTAGTTTTGGTATAACAACTGACATTTTTGTGCCATAAGATGTTTGAGGCAGTTAGTGTATATTAACTTAGAAGAATTACTCATGTCTACATCTTACAAAAAGGTTAAATAACTTATTCCTGTGTGCTTTGTTATGAGTAACTCAATATCAAAACAAAGACCTAATTTCAGGGTGTGGGGGAGTTGGCAGTATCAACAGAAATTGCTCATAAGTACCACTTAAGCAACTTTCAGTCATTTATTTCCTTCAAGAAGCCAAGTAAGAACCACAAGCAGGAGGATAGAGAGGGTGTAAAGCACATCTATCTGTCTTGAAATGGGCTAGTGACTCTCAGTGCCTCAGCTAATCCTCATTTCCAGTAGGAAATTTTAGAAATACTTCTGGCCCCACTCTTTACCAGGAGTAGAAATAGCTTGGTAGGTTTTTTCCATTGCTATATAATGCATCCCTCATATAACTGTGTTTAATCACAGATGAGGTAATTTCTGACCCATAATGTTTAAAGCCCAACATTAGCCCAAATAAATCCAATGAGCTTTATAATACTTAATGCTACTTTTAGCATTAAGAAATAGGAGCACAAAAAAGTGAATTCAAATTAATTGAATGCACTTGTAGACATGAGTTATCAGTAGAGCAGTTACAGGTAATTCAGCAGCTTTTATTTCTTTTCCACTGATAAACACACACAATAGGCACATTTTGAATTAGCTTGTGTATTCTTCCTGTGATATGATCAACTGGCCATCAGATGAGATATTCCTTGTGCTTCCCATTTCAGATACAGATGAGATATTTCTTGTGCTTCCCACTCAGGAAGAAGGCCATACTGAAGGGGGCAGAAGGTGAGTTATGGATATCTAACATATTGGTTGATTACCTGCTTTTCACTGCTATCTTGAGTTCTTAAGAAGTTAAGATTGAAGATAGTGCTCTGGGTTTGGTATTTTACTGAGGTCTCAAGAGCATTTTTCAAACCCTGATGAAAAGGAGCATTCTTTTACTTCTGATCATGGTTATTATAGTTCATGGTACCTCAACTTTTTCTGTATATTTATTCTAAAAAAACTAGTATGACCCTTGATTGGAAAATGAAATCCAGGGGCAAGGAGGATGACTAAGTGGTCTAAAGCTCCTGCTTAAGAATGCTTAGGCGGTGGCAGGGACCACGGTTCAATTCCTGGCACCACATGCTGCACCAGCCCTACCCCCAGGGGAGGCTGAGACAGCCATAATAATAATAAATAATAATAATAAATAAATAAATATTTTAAAAAAGAAAGAAAAAAGAAAAAGAAATCCAGATCCTAGGGACCTAAGGATCCTAATGTAGCTCAAGGGTTATAAAAATTGACCAACAATGCAAGCCAATTGAAGAGTTGCAGAAGACATTCTAGGTGACCAAATGATCACTCATCCCAAAACAGCTCTATGAGAGTAGTGGAAATATTTCTGTATAAACTAAATTATGAACAACAGTTTATAAAAATATATTTGCTATATTTGGGGGTTTGTCTACTGTCTTTAACTCTGGAAAAGGAATTGAATGTAGCAGTGTTATGATTTCTGCCTGTGTTTCACCACACACACACACACACACACACACACACACTCACACACACACACACTACACTAATAGAGGTATTTTTTGGGAGTTGATTATATCTAGAGTGTGTGATTGACTCATTGTGCAGTGCTGGGATTAAGGGTGGGTTATTGCTGAATTAAACCACTGATAGAATTGGCATGACCCTAATCCAGGTAGCTTCCATATAATACAAGGGACAAAAAGAGGCCTGCCTTTTTCTACTCTCTCTCTCTCTCTCTGTCTCTCTCTCTCTCTGTCTCTCTCTCTCTCTCTCTCTCTCTCTCTCTCTCTCTCTCTCTCTCTCTCTCTCTCTCTCTCTCTCATTGTTTTTGGTATCTTCCACTGCTCCGAAGGGTTTCCCGTCTGCCATACTACCCTGCCTTAGAGCCAGCTAATTATGGACTGGAACCTCAAAAATTTGGGAGCTAAGTAAACCTTTCTTCTTTTAACTTTGGTTATTACAAATTTTGTCTCAGAAACAAGAAATGTAGCTAAGACAGAATTTGGTTCAAGAGAAGTAAGTCTGCAGTAATGCTATCTATGTGGTTCAGGATCTTTTGGGAATGGCTTGTGAGGAGAATTTGGAATGATTCACAGATAACAGCTAAAAAGGCAGAACTATAATGCCTTAGACTCCTCTGTATGAGAGATTCTAGTCAGAGCTTGGAAGAAAGAAAACCACTAAAGAACAGGTTCAGGAGGTTTCCGCTGGGAATAGGACCACATTGGTTATTGCAGTCCAGAGCTTGTGTGTTATGACTTGGCAGAAAGTTTCTATTTTGCTTAGGCCTAGAGACTTCACTTAAAACTGAAATAAAAGGTAGTGGACTAATTAATCTTGTAGAATAAATATTAAGACAGTTGAATGTCAAGGCAGTGACATGTGTACTGTTGAGGGCTTTTATCCAGATTTACATGCAAGAGTAAAAAAAGAAAAGAGCCTGACAGAGTAATTTAAAATGTTGTGAGTTTGGTCAGAATGAAGCTCCAGTAAAGATATAGCTGCAAAGATAGAGCAGAGATCTTTACTACTGAGGATAAAAAAAGAGAATAGAAAAGATGACTAAGAGCATCACCAGAAGCCACAGGACTCCACATTTTGCAGCCTCAAAACTGCAAAAGTAGAAGTTTGCTTTAAGAAAGCCTTGGAGCACCATGTTTTAGAATGTCAGCAACACAGAGAATTTTGTCTTCAGAATGGAATTCAGAGTCCTCAGCAATCCAGGCACTTGACCCTTATGGCCAAGAAGGGAGGAAGTCTGGCTACTACTCCAGTTCTCAACAGAACATGGCACCATCCAAATAATGCTGTTCTTTTTAAAAAATTTAAATTCCTTTTATGTTTTGAAGAGAGTACAAAATAGTATTAAAACAGAAAAAAATGAGACCTTGCACAAAAAACAAAAAAAAGTACAAATCATACAGAATTTCACTAATGAACATAATATGAATTTGACAGAATTTATTGTATTGCAGTGTTTTCTTCACATTTGTTGTTCAAATAATCAGATATATGCATGCAAAATCGGAAAAAGAAAGAAAAAAGAGAAAATAAATCATAAGAAATTAAGAAAAGAGAAAAAGGAAAAATTGAAAAAAGAAGGCCTGCCCCCATTAAGCATTAACTGCTCCTTTCCACAGGCCAGCAGAAATCCCCAGTACTCAATCCTGCTTATATTGATGTATATCTTTCCCCCATTCTCTCTCTTGTCTTCTTCCTCATGTCAGTAATTCCTTGTTTCTGAACAGCATACTTTTCGCAGTATCTAGCGTACTTTTAGATTTTACTTACCCTTTCAAGTTCTTACGCTAAAGAGACAATACAATGTTTGTACATGTGGGTATGAGTTATTTGATTTAAGAGTATGGTCTCTAACTGCATCCATTTGCTGATAAAATCCTCAGACTTATACTTTTTATCGCTGAATAATACTCCATCATGTAAAAATACATTTTCTTTATTCACTCCTCCAGTTGATGGGTATTTGGGTTTCAAAACAAATTATAAATTGTGCTGTTACATACATAAGTGCACATAAATTGCTTCTATGATGTTTTCAGTTCTTCTGGAAAAATACCTAGGAGGGGAATAGCTGGCTTGAATGGGACCTCTCCAATCCTAGCTCTTTGAGGAACTTTCACAGTGATTTCCATAGCGGTGGTACCAGTCTGCACTCCCACCAACAGTGCCCTCTAGCATTTGTTATTGATTGACTTCTTGATGATAACCATTCTTTCTGGGGTGAGATAGAATCTTAGTGTTGTTTTAATTTACATTTCTCAAGTGACCAAAGATGTTGAACATTTTTTCCATATATCTATTTGCCATTTATATTTCTTCCTTTGAGAAGTGTATATTCATCTCAGATGTGCAGTTTTGGATTGAGTCTTTGAATTTTGGAGGCCAGGTTTTTGAAAATTATACTTTCCAGATAGAAAGTACTGATTTAAGGTACGTACATAATGGAAGAGCTGTGGGTTGAGGAAGGCTTTCACCCAGATTTCAGAAGGACTGAGAGGACAGTCAGTGCACAGGCAGGGAAGTGCATGAAGTTGTGAATGTGAAGCCATGGATGCAGTGGAGGCCCCAGAAGTTTTGAGAAGACAGGAAAATGGATCCCAAGGGAAATGCAAGGAAAGAGCAAATTAGGCCCAAGAGAGAAGCTCTGGAGGCTACCAGAAGTGCTGTAGGGGTGGAGCCACTGAAACCCTTTGGGGTTTACATTTTTCCAGAGATTGTTCCAGATGATGGGCATGGAACTGTAGGACATAATGTTTGCCCTGTTAGATTTTGGGCTTGCACTGGTCCCATTCCATTATATCAGCTTTTAACTTTTGGAATGAGAAATTTTAGGGCCAAGGATAGCTCAGCTGACTAAGTTCTTGCTTAGGTAGGTGTAGGGGCCAGGGTTCAATCTCTGGTACCTTATACTACACTAGCTCCCCACCCCCCACCCCCCACCCCACCTCCCGCCACTCCTGGCATGATGAGCTGGTGATGGAGTCCAGGTGTGTAGTGCACACCTGTAATTCCAGCGCTAGGGAGACAGCAAACAGGAAGATCAGTACCAGTCTGAGATGCATAGTGAGATCCTGCACCAAAAAAAGACAGAAAATTTTAGTCTTGTTCCATTGAATGTTGGAAAGTTTAAACTTTCTTTTCACTTGCATAGCTGCTCATGCGAAGAGCTTGCCTTAAAATTCAGGGGAGACTTTTGACTTTGGACTTTTCAGCAGTACTGAAGCTGTTAAGAAAGTTATCAAAGCTGTTTGGTAACTCTTTCACATTGACTAAATGCATTTTTTCATAAAGGGATGTGTATGTATCTTTAGAAGGGCAGGGGCAGAATGTCACAGTTTCAGGGGGAACACTTAGGGTGTGTGATTGACTCAGTGCAATGCGGGAGTTAAAGATGGTTAATTGCTGGGTCAGTCCACTGTTTGGACTAGTATTGTCCTAATCCAGGTGGCCTTCATCTAATATAAGGGACAGAAAGAGGCTTATCTTGCCTCCTTTCTCTCTCTCTTCTGCTTTTGGTATCTTTGGCTGCCCTGAAAGGTTTCCCCTCTACCACACTACCCTACCATAGAGCCAGCCAATTATTGACTGAAACCTCTGCAATCTGGGAGATAAATATAGCTTTCCTCCTTCAACTTTGGGTACTGGGTGGTTTGTCCCAGCAACTAAGACATGCAGTAATAACCACATAGTTCAAAAATAAGTTTCTTTGCTTATTGTTTCAAATTTGAATATTAAATAGCTAAATGTTTATGTTTATAATGCTTGAATATTTTCCTTATAATGTGTAAAGATTTATAAAGTAGATTTTCAGATAGAGTAAAATAACATTTTTTTCAAGAAAAACTAAGAATACTTAAATCTAGGAGAATGTATTATGGTCTGATTTTAGTTGCACTGTGGAATTATTTTACCCTGCCACACTTGTTTTGTGTGTATGTGTTTGTCTATTGTAAACAATGACAGGATTTTATGAAATGCTGTGGTCCAGCCTTGGCTTCCAGGGAACAACAACCTGAGAAGACAGGAAAGCAAGTGGCAAAGAAAAAAGACTCCAGAAACATAATGGGATTAAGAGGGAAGAAGAGTGTGTCTCTTCAACCCAGAGCAAAATCAGTAGCCTTTATTTATATATGAGTGAATAATTGTGTGCTTTCTTTCATGGGACTCATAGGCCTAAAAATCCCCAGGGATTTTGTGAATATGCATCACTGTGAGGCTCTGCTTTGCAGATTCTCCAAACACAACATTACTTTGTCAGAGTTTAGTTTCTTTACAAGAAAGGCATGTTAGAGCTCTAATCAATAACCTCCGATTGAAATTAAATATGCCACTCATACTACGTTCCAGATCTTATTGCATCTAGTTTCCAAAAAAGTTACCTGTTTATGGGCACAGGAATAGTAACATTACATGAATTACATTTAATAATTAACACAAGAAATAACAGTCTGCCTCTTGGCTTAATATTCTGCTTGATCTTTGTTTTTCTTGGATATATCACCATTGTGTTCACTCTTGGAATAATGCTCTGGGTCTACTTTCATAATGTTTACCGTTACACTGTATGTATGCAGGGGAGACCTCACTGAGCTCATGCCACTCATGATCCATCCCTTTAAAAATTTTTTTTCGTACTTAGAATAGGGTCTACAGGGTCTCACTACGTAGATCAGACTCAGTGATTCTCCCGTTTTCAGCATTCCAAGAGCTGGGATTACAGGTGTGCACCACTGATGCAGGAAGAAAAACTGATCTTTTAACCTGAAAAACACTTGGACGAGTTCATGTTCTCTAAAACTGAAGAATGAAGGTTAGGAACGAGACGGAGGTTTAGAATAGAATATTTATTGGGAAAGAAAGCTTTTGTCCAAGAGAGGAACCGAAGGGGGGCCCCGAGTGGGTTGCCCGCAAAATTGTCTTTCTTTAGTCGTCTTTTTTTTTTTTTTTTTTGTCTTTTTGAGACAGGGTCTCATTATGCAGTTCAGGCTGGCCTTGAGCTCACTTTTGTAGCCCAGGCTGGTCTCGAACTCGCACCGATCCTCCTGGCTCAGCCTCCCGAGTGCTGGGATTACAGGTGTGCGCCACCACGCCCGGCTTCTTTAGTCGTCTTATAGGGCAAAACAATGTGATAAGGTGAACCTAAGGCGAAACTAGGGGAACTTGTTTAGGTGGTCATGAGGTGGGATAAAGTCATGGTCGACCAAAGAGATTAAAAGAATCACTGTTCAGGTAAAATTGATTAAATCGGGAGCAAATTGGGAAGCAAGTCACATAGCAAGTGGGCATGAATACGGAATAAGGTTTTTTCTTTCTGTTGGGCTTTAGTTTCTGGCTTGTTTAGGCTCTTTTAGGGTGACTGATACTCATTTAGAATGTCAGTCCTTGATACTAAACTTTAAGTGCGTGGGCGGCTTCACTTCTTTACTCTTTTGTTCCAAGGTCTGGCCCACAGGTGGGGTGCCTGTCTCTTGCAAAGCTGCATAGTTAAGTTGCTTTCCAAATTGTCCTGGAGGGCCTGGCCCTATCTGACTGCCTATAATATTTCTAATTTGGCTGCCTACAACACCACCACGCCTGGTTTCAATAGTTGTCAGCGCTGTGCTCTGCTGAAACAGGCACTTTAGTGTGCTGAGCTGTCTGGCCAGCCTGATCCATCCCTTCTGATGGCAGACAACAAAATAGTAGATATAGGCAGCTGCTGAAAATTACACCAAAAGGTGCAGACAGAGGGAAGCTAGGTTTTATGTCTGGGAGGGAAGAGGGAAGATGAGCATAAGAATGAAGAGAGAACTTTAGTGAAAATAAATTCAAAAGGAACATACTCATTAATCCTAAATTTAGGTTGACAGATAAAACTACACAGATAATAAAATAGAAAAATCATAATGTTAATAATTAAACTTTATTGAACTATTTTAATTTTATAGGTGGGAAACTGAAGCGCAGAGTGGTTGTTTATAAAGAGCCTGATCAAGTTTACACAGATAGAAGATGACCAAACTTGAATCTAAAACTTTTTTTTTTTTCAGTACCAGGGATTGAACGCAGGACCGTGCGCTTGCCAGGCAAGAACCTATTCTACTGAGCTATTCCTCCTGAAACATTTTTAAAATGGGGGAATAACAAAGTACATGGAGAGAATGAAAAATTTTCCAAGTTTTTAGTTGTGTGTTATTCACAATGGGCTTTACATATTAGCTCATGTAATGTCGCAAATTCTGAAGTAGATACTATTCATCGTAGTATTTTCCAGATGAGAGCACTTAAGAGATGCTTGCAAGGAGTGAATTTCCAAAGCTGATCCAGCAAGTTAAGACCGTAGGAGACTTGGCGAGAGAACGAAGCGGGGTGGAGCAGCCAGGTAGAAAGTGAGAAATTCCCAAGTTTTCTGTTAGGGCAGAGGCGGTTCCCCCATTCAAAACTCTCCAGCCCGCCACCAGCAATCGCAAAGTCCGCCCCTCAGCCACAGGCCCCGCCCTCTTGGCCTGAGATCCTCTGAACACCCAGAGCTTCCCTCCTCCCTCTGACTTCGCCCTCCCCACGCGGATCATTTCCTGTGCGCCTGGTGCTGATTGGTTTAGAGTCGGAAGTGAGGGCGGGCGGTGGAGCCGTTGCCGCAGTGACAGTGCTGGGGGAGTCTGAAGATGGCGGCGTCGCGTCGCTCTCAGCATCATCACCACCATCATCAACAACAGCTCCAGCCCGTCCCGGGGGCTTCGGCTCCGCCACCGCCACCTCCCCCTCCCCTCAGTCCTGGCTTGGCCCCGGGGACCACCCCAGCCTCCCCCACGGCCGGGGGCCTGGCCACTTTCGCCTCCCCGCGTCACGGCCTAGCGCTGCCGGAGGGGGATGGCAGTCGGGATCCGCCCGACAGGCCTCGATCCCCGGAGCCGGTTGACAGTACCAGCTGTTGCAGTACCACCAGCACTGTTTGTACTGTAGCCACTGCTGCGGTGGTCCCGGCGGCCTCCGCCTCATCTGCAGTTGGGGTCACTCTCAACTCAGCAGGCAGTAATAATTCACCGTCGTCCTCTTCTTCCCCGACTTCTTCCTCATCTTCCTCTCCATCCACCCCTGGATCGAGCTTGGCTGAAAGCCCCGAGGCGGCCGGGGTTAGCGCCCCAGCAACCCTGGGATCTGGGGCACAGGTACCTGGGACAGGGGTCCCAGCAGTGAGCGGGGCCCTACGGGAACTGTTGGAGGCCTGTCGCAATGGGGACGTGTCCCGAGTAAAGAGGCTGGTGGACGCTGCAAACGTAAATGCAAAGGACATGGCTGGACGGAAGTCTTCTCCCTTGCACTTCGCCGCAGGTCAGACACTTTTCAATTGTTAAGGGTTTTGGCATGGGGGTCGGGTGGTCCCACAAGGAAAAACAAAACAAACAAACAAACAAAAACGCGATTGTGAGGCGATAAGACGGGGGCGTGGCTATGGGCCTTCGGTACCTCATGCGGAGGGGACAGGTTCTTTGCTTTTCTGGGTGACGGGGGCTTGGAGAGGGGTCGTTTGAATTTATTCCTTGATAGTTGCACAATACTTATTCCAAGACTGCAGTAAGTCTGTGGGCATTTGTAAACTTCAGTTCTGAGCGTGAGAAGTTGAGTAGCTTGAGCAAGCTTCATGTTAGGTTTATTTTTATTTTACACTGTGGTTGTTTCTTTAGGACAGTTCAGACCATAAGAAGCTTTAATGTAATGCAACAGTGTCTGTTGTAGTCTTAGTAACTCACTGAAAGACATACATGGCCTGAATTTCTGGAACTCCCAAGTCTCCTTGGGGAGAAATTCTCTGTGAAGCAGCTGGGAGAAGAGTATTCGGGTGCACTGCTATGAGCAATGTAACAGGCAGTTTCCCTCATCTTAGTTGGCTCAGTTTTCCCATGGGCAATATGTGTGTGAGGATTTAGTGAGAATACTGTGTCTGCCAAGTAAGTTCTTTAGAAAAGGTGCAGATACCTACATTGTCAGCCTTGCTCTATTTTAGTGTTGCTTTTTTTTAATGCGTAAAATACAGGAAAAGTTATGAACTACCTCTTTCTGATGTTTTTGAAGATAAAGGTAGTAGCATTATGAGTGTTATATTAGAAATGTGAACTTTCTACTACATTGTACAGCTCAAATAGAACAGAAAGGTACAAACGAAAAGGTGCTCCCACCTACATCAAATAAAATACACCTAAGGTACCTTCTGTTAAGTTTCTTGCTGAATTTATAATGTCAGTTCTTCAATTTATTGTTAGTAATAAAACATACATTTACAACTCGTATATTTAATTTGCTTTTACTACAACTCATGCTGTCATCCTCATTTTATAGTGAGGAACGTGTTGCTTAAATAAAGTTTACTAAGAAAGTGGCAAGATTTGGGTGTGAATTCAAGCAGTTTGACTTTAGAGCTTTTAAAATCAAGCTGAAACTATTATGAGTGATACCAGGCTTATGATCACTTCATTTTTTTTTTTTTTTTTGTAATTACAATACAGAGTTTCTAATGTATTCAGTGTTTTTGAGAATGAGTAATGGGGATCTATAGACAAGACTAGCTTTCATATAATTTTTTTTATAGGCTGTGCTTGGAAATACACATGCAACTGAATTGAAAGTTTCAGGAAACTAATTTTCGTTACACATGTGTCATATTCTGAAGTTTTATATTCCATTTCAGTTTTAGTAAATACTCATTGTGAACCATAAATTGGTCATGACCAGTGGCATGAGAAACACAGGAAATCATTATTAGGTCACTGGCTCTATTCTTGATTTATAGATGGCTACCATGAGGAATGCAGTGAATTGGGTCATACATAGGCCTTTATCTAGCTAGTTACTAAGGATCCTGACTGTTTTAAATAATCATTTCTTTTACTGTAGGCTAAATAAAAGGCCTAAGCCTGATTTCATAAATCTACCAAAGATGCTTATTTTTGCACTTGTCAACACACTTTACAAATCTTGTCATTTCTTACTATACCTTTTGTAAGAAATCATCAAGAAATGATAGCTATATTTGTATATTGCTTAATTTACTTATTTCAATTTAGTCATGTAAAATAGTACGTATCTCCCAAATCATACAATTTACTTTAAATTTTAGAGTTTTATGTGTGCCCAGATAAGCTAGAATACAAATGATAAAACCATCTTGTAATTATGTTGTAGTTCTGAGACTCTGAACTGGCTTTTTTAGGGATAAAAATATTTTTTAGCTCAATCTTGGACAAAACAATAAGAAAGCTCTCCATGACATAAAAATATAACATCTGTACCGATTTTATTATACTTTCCTGTTTGTATATATAACAGTACAGTTTTATTAAATCTAGTTTCCATCAAGTGTAGATTAAGTAGTTAAAAGCGATTCTTAGTTGACTAAGCTAGCTGATTTTATTGAACTGTCATGGAATACCTGTTCTAAAGATAAGAAATCAGTATAGTCCCTTAGATGGACAAGTTTAAAAACTACAGTTAATTTGTTTTGCTTATATTTAAATGTAAAATACTGGCATGATTTTTAAGTGACAGATAGTTCATATTCTTAGGGAGTTGCTGTGCAGTGGGGAACTTCAAAGAGCAACAATAACAAAATTCCACAAAGTAAGTAACCTAGAGTGATAGGAAAAGTACATTATAATATCTTTTGGAGTAATTGGGGATATTGTCCTGGCTTTGAAACATTTGGAGTTATGTTCTGCTTTAAAGCAGGAGGTGTAAGGGAAGGGCCAAGGTAGTCAAGGGAGTGTTGGAAGGAATAATATTAACTTTATGTCTAAAAATAAGTTTATAGTTCTGTAGCATGAGACCATTTTTAAAAAGTCTTCAGGAACAAGGGCTGACCAGATAGCTCAGCAGGCTATAAAGTGCCTACTTCAGCAGAGTGCAGTGGTGGTGGGTCAATCCCTGGTGTGCGTGGGGGTTGGCCTGGACGATGGGGCGGGCTGAGAAGGTGATTGTGACTGGGTGCGGCAAGCCTGTAATCCTAACTCTTGGAAGGCTGAAAACAGGAGAATCCCTATGAGTCGGATGTATGTAGTGAGACCCTGTAGACCCTGTAGACATCCCCTGCCCTAAATACAATAATAAAAAGAAAAAAAAAGTCTTCAGGAATGAATTAAATCATATTTAAGTCTTTGTGATTTTGTTACCATAGCAGTAACCATGTTCTTTCCCATAGTGTAATTAACAAAATGAACTGTATTAATAATGGACTCATTCTGTCCATAGTTCGGACTTAAACTTCAACTCTTATGAGTTCCCAGAGTGTTTCTAATGCCCTCAAAGATGGTCATAGCAAATTGATCAAATGTTTTTCTTGTGGGCTAGAGTTTATATGAACTTTTATTTTCTACAGATAAGGTCTTTGATCCCGGTTTCCTGTTGTTCAGAGTACAGCATTCAAAGGTCTTTTTAAATAGTGCAGTTTTGAGTGATATCTCTTTAGGTGAGTTGCTCACAGTGGCATAATTTGCTAAAGGACCAATGTATTTTTGTTGAGATTTTTTTTTAATACAAAAGCGCACATAAAATATTAATTTAAAAAATTTTAACAAAGCTTTAAATTCTGAGATCTCATGTACTAACTTTAGGTTGAAAATTTTTTAAATAGGTTTTTGGTAATTAATATTTGACTTATAATTTGTCTTATTGATATATGATATGATGTGATATGAGGTGGTTTGCATCAAAACTAGCAATATACAGATTCCAGTTTTATCTTTTGTGAAAGATACATTTAGCCCTACAGAGGCTGCTCAACTGAGCCTGATTTTTCAGCATGACCATGCTTGCTTTTTTCCCCTTTCCTCAGTACAAATACTTTTCCCCCCAGTGGAAAATTCTGTCCTCCAAACTGTTGCCCACTCGTGGGTAAA
>PVJA010001650.1:98689-101189 GCA_004027025.1 Myocastor coypus | reverse complement strand
CCTGCTGGGCCCCTGGATGGTATTTTTTAAGAGATACAGACAACCTGTCTTAATCTTTCCTTTTAGTTAATATTAAAACTTGCAATCGAATTCAGAATGACAAGATTTTTACATAACCTCTTGCCTCATATCTGTACATCATTTCT
Source organism: Myocastor coypus (assembly GCA_004027025.1). Lineage (NCBI taxonomy): Eukaryota > Metazoa > Chordata > Mammalia > Rodentia > Myocastoridae > Myocastor > Myocastor coypus. Next base: position 101,043 of record PVJA010001650.1, on the reverse strand, counting down.
CCCAAAGAGACTTTTTTTAGTTCTCAAGGATCTAGGGGATTATAGTTAGAATATTACACAGTAAATCATCTGCCTCATCCTGTACTGTGCATTCATAGTAACATTTTTACTGAAGTCAGACATTTCCTTGCATATGCTGCCCTTCTGCTTTATCACTTGTTCCCTATTATGAGAGAACATAGCCAATAATTACTTTATCTTATGGATGCCATATAATTTTTAGTATTACAATATTTTTATAATAAGTTGCCCTTAAAAGTGGCTGCTATATATTCTTTTCCTTTGTTTATAGGTTGAGTATCTCTCATCTAAAATATATGGGGCCAGAGTGTGTGTTTTGGGGGACTTCTTTCATATTTTAGAATATTTCCATATATCTTTTTTGGGCTAAGTTCAAACACAAAATTCATACGTATTTTATATATAGTTTATACATGTAACCTGCTTGAAACATTAAAGGAAGATTCATGGTTTGATAATGTCAAGGCATCTGTTTTGGATTTTGGAGAATTTTGTATTTTCTCTTTTTCTTTCTTTCTTTCTTTCTTTCTTTCTTTCTTTCTTTCTTTCTTTCTTTCTTTCTTTCTTTCTTTCTTTTTGTCTTTTTGAACTACTATGCAGTTCAGGCTGGCCTTCAGCTCACTTTGTAGCCCAGGCTGGTCTCACACTATGATCCTCCTGCTTCAGTCTCCTGAGTGCTAAGATTATAGGTGTATGTCATCACATGCAGCTAAACTTGACTCCCCGCACCCCATACCAAAGATTAAACTCAGAATCTTGCGCTTGCCAGGCAGGTGCTTGTGTTGCTGAACTATATCCTCTAGCCCTGAGCTATAGCCCCAGCCTATATTTTGCATTTTTAGATTAGGGATGTTCCACACCATTCATCAAGAGGAATAGCCTGTTTCCCTGTCTTGTATTTGGTGGGAGGAATGCAGTGAGGCAGAAGTAATGATGTGTAACACCTGAGCCCTCAGAGATTTGAAAATTTTATTTTGTGTGTGGAGAATCTCATCATTCTTTAAAAAAAAAAAAAAAAACGTAGTAGAGGAGAAGCAGTCAGGTCTGTGTCCTTCAATGAAATGTGTAGGAGTACCCACTGCCATCTATCCAAATGGGCTGCCTTGGTCATTCCCACCTTACCAGGGCTCAAGTAATGAGTATTAGCCAACACTGATAAGTGGTGGTCGTTCAGGTAAGTCGCTACATTCGTAATAGTTTGACATATAGCAGTAGATACTACTGCTTTATGTGATGTGATAAAAAAAAAATACAATGAATGTTTTGAAAGTTTTAAAATATGTACAAAGTTAAAGACATGACTATTACTCCCTCTCAGAATACTTCCCTTCACTTTGAACACACCATCTTTTTTGCCCTTTATAAAGCAGTAATGGAAGCTCTCTTTTTTGTCTTTGCTTTCTGCGTCAGTGTCCAGAATCAGTTTAAAATGTTCATGTTTCATGGTCATGTTGACTTTCAGGGAGGGCCAGAAGTCCCATGATAGCAGACGCGATGAATGAGGTGGCTGAGGTAATGGTTTTAGGAATCAGGCCTTTCCATTGGATAGCATGTGGCAGCACTGTCACTATAGTTTTGATCACAATTTGTTCAGCTATTAAGCAAGACTTACAGACTTCAGAAAGTGACAAGAACAGTGAGCATGTTCAAAGTAAGGATGACTTTGAAGAACATTAATGGTAATATGTTTAATATAATAAGAATTTTTAAAAATATTTTGTATTTTTTGGTCATCCCTTATGTTTAAGTGCTCTGCTGTCTTAGAAACCATTATCCCTTAAAAAGTTTTTATGCTGCTAACAGTTGTTGTCTTTGTCTTGGGTTGTAATTTTCTTTCCTGAGATGACATTCTATTTTCTTCAGATAAAGATTATCAATATTGACTGCCTTATGATAAGCTGTTTTCCATGATCTTTTTTTCTCCTGCATGTCCAAAAAATTTTCTCCTTTTTTTATGGAGGTCTAATTGTTTACTTGGAGTGTATCTTGCTGTTAGTCCCTTCAGGTGGGTTTCGCAGGTCCATAGTGTACCTTTTCTTTACAGTTTCAGAACCCTTATATCATAAGGTTTTGTTAAATACTTTTTAGTATTTGTTCCTTTCCTAGTTCTTACATTTATCATAGCTTTGACTTCTTTTTTTTTTTTTTTTTTTTTTTTTTTTTTTTTTTTTTTTTTTTTTTTTTTTTTTTTTTTTTTTTTTTTTTTTTTTTTTTTTTTTTTTTTTTTTTTTTTTTTTTTTTTTTTTTTTTTTTTTTTTTTGTCTTTTTAAGACAGGGTCTCACTATGCAGTTGAGGCTGGTCCTGAGCTCACTTTTGTAGCCCAGGCTGGTCT
>PVJA010001650.1:56108-98589 GCA_004027025.1 Myocastor coypus | reverse complement strand
ACCCGGCTAGCTTTGACTTCTAAATTTGTCAGTTGCTCTTTTTTTTTTTGTGGAAGTACACAGGAAATTTACCATTTTAACTTTTTAAAATGTGTAATTGAGGACATTAAATGTTTTTTCCATGTTACATGACAACCATCACTTGTCCATTTCCAGAACTTTCTCATTGCTTTAAACAGAAATTCTTTGCCTGTTGAGCTGCACTCGTACATTCTGCCCTCACTTTCTCTTCTGTTTCTCATAAGGCAGAGGTTGAGAAATTTCCTTTAGTAGCAGAAAATACATATCTTAGGCTTTGTGGGCAGTTTGTTTTTTGTTGTACTTTTATGCAATGAAAATATCTACAGCTAATACATAAATTAATGTGTGGTGCTAAATTTATCACTTACTCTTTTTTGTGGAAATATATGTAAAATTTACATCTTCTGTTACCATTTCTTTTTTCTCTTTCTTTTTTTTTTGTTTTTTTGTTTTTTGTGGGACCAGGGTTCAAACTCATGACCTTGTACTTGCCAGGCAGGCATTAGTGCCACAGAGCTATGTCCCTGGCCCCAAATAGGCAAATTTTTTTTTGTGTGTGTATGTTACTATTTCAATAGAGCTTTATTTACAAAAATATGGATGGTCAGTTTGAGTGTGGGTTTTAATTTGCTGATGAGTTGTTTGTGGTAGTTTTTCACTTTGTATTTTTTGTTTAGTCTTTTGTTGAAATACGATTTTTCTTTTAAATTACTTCTTGAGAGTTTTGAAATGATGAAAATAATTTTATCTTTTGGTGACCAAAAGGTTAGTTATACACTAACTAACTAAGACAGTTCGTTATACACTGTGTGTAGGGATAGTGTTCTATTCAAATTCGTGTTAAGTTTTGCATGGATTTGATCTCCATTTTTTTTACATTACTTATTTTTATATATTATAATTTCTGACTAATTTTGAGTATAAAATATCAGGATCCACGATATTGAAAGTAGTTCCCTTTCTCTTTTCTCTACTGTTGCATGTGCCCTGTGCCCTAGAATCGATGAATTCTCACAATAAGATATGCAGGATTATCTAATAGGATAGTAACAAACTGTCTTTTTGTATCCTAGTTCATGGAGGTATGTTATAGTTTGTGCAGATCTTTAGATTACAGTTATCCTCTTCCGGTCCTTTATAGATAAAAATCTCATCTTTTTTTTTGCAAAACTCGAGGTTTAACTCAGGCCCTTGTAAAAGCTCTTTTTGATAGTCTTAATTTTCATAGAAGTCTCTTAGTTAAGTTTTTTGCTCTCCTATAGGTACTCTCTTCCCCTCAACAAATTAAATAGAGTTTCTTCCTGAGCTCAAGTGATTTTTTTTTCCCCCCCTGAATTACAAGGCCAAAGAAATGTAGCTGGACATTAGAAAGGACATGGTCAAATGCCATGTTATGGCCACCAAAATGTTAAAAAATGGTATCTTAGCCTTAGAACCCAGGAGAAGAAAAGCAGTCAAAGATGTAAGTAATTCTGAGAAAATATATCTTACTACAGCATTAAGTTTAGGAATAAACATCATCATTAGTCTTATGAAGAGAAGGAAAAACTCTAGGATGGTCATTTATTTATTTATTAATTTATTAAGTTCTTTCTTTGTTGTTGTTGCATTTGATACAGGGTCTCACTATACAGCTTTGACTTGTAGTGATCCTCCTCAGCCTGTCCAGTGCTGGCATTACAGGTGTGCACCTGCCACTTCCAGTCTCCCTAGGAGGGTCTTAAATGTATTTAATAGCCTTTTGTTTCATAGACAAAGCAATCTTTTAGACTGATGACCATGAAATATGCAGTAGATTAGTTGAAGAGATAGGTGTCACAACTTTTTTTTTTCATCTGTCAGCCTCCTTGGAGTTATTTTGCCCTATGTTTCCTTCCTCTGGCAGATAAACATAAGAAGTTAAGATGTAAGCTGTATTTTAGAAGACCAGTAACTGTACTGTGTGCTGTGGCTTGAATGTGTCCTCCAAAGTTCATGATGAAATGTAATTCCACTATAACACTATTAAGAGGTGGCACCTTTAGTAGTGGATCAGGGCTGTTACTGTGGGAGTAGCTTAGTTATCTAGGCAGTGGGTTCTTAATAAAAAGGATGAGTTGAGCCAATTTCCTTGCCTTTGTGTCATGTTATGAGGAGCAGGAAGGCTCTCACCACATGTGGCCCCTTAATCTTAGCTTCCAGAACTGTGAGCCAAATAAATTTATCATTCCAGTTTTTATTGTTTGTAACCATATTCTGCTGTAGATGTAGCAGAAAATGAGCTCAGATAACATGTGGCATTAAAGTGAGTTTGTAATAAGAATTGAGTAGTCAAGGTGAATAGGGCTTGTAGTTTGAGGACTACTGAAACCTCTGCCTTTGTACTAATTGTGTCGTAATAAAATGAGCTAAGCTTACGCAAGAAAGGAGCCTGAAGAAAAGGGCAGTATATTGTTGAATTAAAACACTATCTTGGAGCAAGGGATTAAGTAGGATGTTTTGTGCCACTGTTCAGGATAACTAATTTAAGGCTTACCTTTTAAACAATCATTTTGATTTCAAATAATTGTGGAAAGTTTTGAGTATTGAGTTTTTGAGTGCTCATTGCTGTAAAGGCTTCTTCAGATTTTCAAGCTGCTTTTCTCCAAAGTGAGCTGCTGGGCTCTTCCATGGAACCTTATTCTTTCTCTTTGTTTAGGTATCTGTTTAAAAATCATAGCAGTATGATTTAAACTTTTCTTTTATTTCTTTAAGGATGTTTTTGGAGGATTGTTTGCTAGTTCTCCATTTAGTTTATTTATTTATTTATTTATTTTGAATTTCAACAGATTTTTATTAAAAATAATAAATACACTGTATCATCTTAAAAAGGAAGCAAGTCGCAGAGAAATGTGAATACTTGATTCAAAATCACATGAATAAATTTCACTTCAAACTTCAAGCCCACCCTCTTTCCGGGACAGACAAGATTAAATTACCATAAAAGATTGACTAAATTTACAACACAAATAAACAGCATTGCTAAATCCACTTAATTCATCACTTCTGTTCCAAATATGCTCTGGTATAGTTAGTGGGTGGTATACTAGACAAGCATAGTAATAAACTGTATGTGTAAAAAGGATGTAGTCCATCAACAGTCTTCATGTCTGAGCATCTCATAAGATAAGGTTTGAATAGCTTAGGAAGAATGACAATTTATTCAAAGACATTAGTAATAGAAAACTACAGTTCAAATTTTCAAGCAGCTTCAAGAAAGGACAAGTAATTGAAATTTCTTGTTGTGATGTTTATCTTCATATGGCAGAGTTTACAACCTAAAAAATGGAGAAAATGTCAAGAATCTTGTGTACGAGCTATAAGGCACATTCTGGCCAGTTGTGGATGGTCAGGACCCAGAGGAAGACAGAGGTTGGCTGTAACCCAGCTGATCACTTTCCACCCTTGAATGGCACACAGCCTCCTTATGTAAGTGGTGATTTCTAAAGTAGCCATGGAGGGAGGCTGTCAGGAGTTTATGACATAATACATAAAAGGGAGCCTGCCACGGATGTTCTTTAAGGAAGCTTCTGACCTTTTCCTAAATTTAGTGAGGCCCCAGGACTATTTCACAGGTTTCTGATGTCTTTGCAGTCTTCTTTCCAAAGCCAACATGAGGATGGAGAGACTGGGGCACTTGGTGCTCAGGCACAAAATTAAAGGGGATGCCTTGAATGTGATTATTAAAACAATAATATTATAATTTAATGTTTTAAAGAATAAAACCAATAAAAATAAGACCCATGATGAAGACATCATCAGCATTTTAAATTAAAATAGTGTAGTGGAGTGTTACTGAGTAGTCAACTTGTTACACGCAGCTGAATCAAAGTAGTGTGGTGCTGGGTGTGGGAGGCCACCTCAGGATTGCTGCCAGCAGCGTACAAGGCAGAGCTGGAGAGACCGTTAGGGAAGCTGTTTGGAGAACTGGTTGGAGCTGTGAAGCTGCTGGCAGCTGCTGATTCCCTTGACCTACTCTACTGGAGGACCATGTCACGGTGGCTTTCCTGGTGAACCTGGTTGTTCTTCTCAGAGGAGGAGCTCAGGACCTCGTTGCTGCTGAGAATGGCTGCAGTTCACTTTCGGGGAGCCCTGGTCCTCAGCTTGAGCATCACTTCCTGGCTTTTGAGCATTGCTTCCTGGCTCCAGTGCAGATCCCTCACCCTGCTAGCACAGATTCTTCATCCCACTGGTAAGGACTTTCTAGCTTCCACCACTGCCCTTTGGGCCTTTCCAGCACAGATCCATGGAGCAGGCCTTGGGACAGTTTGATCAATCTGTTATTCAATCCTCATCTCCATCAACAATGTAAATATCTCCTGTGTCTTCTACATATAATTCTGCAGGATTATCAAACTGCAGAGGATTCAGTCCAGAGCCTTTCTTGCCTGCAGTTCCCAAGACTTGAACAAGATCACCGATGGAATTATATTTCTTAACAGTATGACCATAGGATCCCCAGAGCCGCAAAGAAGCGCATGCAATACCACATATGCAGTAAGAAACCCGGCGCCGGCCACGCAGACCCAGAACCTGGTCATTACGAGACGAACAATAGAAGATTCCGCAGGTTGCTGTAGCCAGCCAGGCAGCCTGCGGCGCCAGCAACGACTCGCTGCGGAGCGTCAGCCCGGACCCCAGACCGAAGCCCCGCTATATCTCCTGTACCCGTTCCCTTAAGTCGCTGACACTAGCACTGAATAAAATTAAACACTGACTTAGACCAAAATAATTCTGAGAGGGCCAGTTCCGGGTTTCTAGTGCCTTTCCGGGTCTCCGCCTCATGTTGGGGGCCCAGAAGCCGATCCATTTGGTTTAAACACATGAACTTTTCTTTTTGTTATATGAAAATGAAAGATGATGTGATGTGAAATATCTCATCGTCATTTCAGTGTACAAGTAAAACTGGTGGTTGGTGGCAGGTAGTTTTTTTTATTTTTTTGAAATGGCCAGCTCAGCTTGCCCTGGGGGTGGGGCCAGCTCAGCATGTGGTGCTGGGGATCCAACCATGGTCCCTGCAGTTGCCTAAGCTTGCCCAAGCAGGTGCTTTAGACTGTGAGCCATCTCGCCAGCCCAACTTTTTGTTTATTTAGATGTGCCACTCTTTTTCTGTGGTACCTTGAATGTGAGCTCTTTCCTTTAAAACACTAATTAAAATGGTTAAGAAAATCTCAAAAAGATAACTTTCACTGTGTCTTCTGACTCAGAAACAGTCAAACTAAGAAAGTTTTGGAATAATAAAATACAATGGGTTATAACAATTTGAAAGTATGTGCTATTCTGAACTGTTGAATAGTTAATATCTCAGTTTTGTTTATATTTTACTATAATTCAAAAATAAAAGGTGATTCATGGTGTGTATTTTACTCTCTACAAGAGAACTCATTTCTTAATATTATCAAACTGAAAATGTGGAAAATATGAATCTCTGCAACTATGTTGAGGGAGACATATTTCTGGAAATTACTATAGTTTTCTGGCAGTGCAAAATATGGCATTAAAGAAGTATTATGGAAATTCAGATAAACATCACAAAACCTGATTAATTAATAGTCATGGGGGGGTATTCCATAGTATATTTTACTCCCTAAGTTTCTTTTATAGGATTGGCTTGAACTGTACAGTTGTATAGTTAGTTTAGTTACAGCTTGATAAATAGTGCTCTAAGGAGCAAGAGGAGGAGAATGGCATTTCCTATCCTTGAGGAAGTTTGTAATCAAATGCATAATTCTGCATATTTTCTGTTGTCAAGACTCTTGTACTCTTAAAGGATAATGGCCCCACCAATCTTTAGGTTCCCTTCTCCCATGGATTCCTGAAACTGGATAGTACTAAACTCCTCTTTGTGACATATATATATATATATATATATATATATATATATATATATATATATCCCTACTACATAAGGTAAAAAGTTTAACTTATAGGTAATATACAGTAAGAGATTAACAGAATAATACAGACCAGTTGTAGCAATATACTGTAGTAGAAGATGCATTAGATATTTTTTGTCTCAGAATATCTCTTTGCTTACTAAGTTAATAACTTTCACTTTTCACTTAAGGGAAGTCCTTTAGCTTCTTTTTGACATGTCTTCATTATCAGCATCACTGCTCTTGTGCTTTGGGGCCATTATTAAATAAAATAAAGGTTACATGAGCACAAGTTCTGTGCTACTGTGACAGTTGAGATGGCTTCTAATGGTTGGTAGTGTACATGGCATAGATATTCTGGACAAAGGATATCATCACACTACTAAGGATAGTATGCTGTTGAAATGTATGAGTTGTTCTTGAATTTTCCATTGAATATTTTCAGATTGTGACCACAGATAAGTAAAATGGGTAAGAATCACTAAAACTGAATCAACTATTGTTAAGTGGGTTATATGTATGGAGATACTTTATATTTAGGGAACATCTCCAATCCAAACTATATACGTGGTTCTTTTTCTTTGATGCTATATCCAAGATTGATGAAGTAGTAGCTTCCTAAAGGTTAGTTGCAATGTGAAATCTGAAACCTTGTTGGTGAAACTTTAATGCTTCTGCTATTTGAAAATGTTACTGCATATCTTAAAATTTTACACAATTGATCTTATACATGTATGTGTTCTGACCATGTGGAAAATTCTGTTTCAGGACGTAGACAAAATTTACAAATGTTAGTACATTTCATTATATAATAGAATCAATAGGAACATTTATAAATAGCACCACCAGATGTATCAGAAAAATAGTTAAATATCAGCAAACTGATAAGCTTATAGTGACAGATACAAATGTTACAAAATTCAGATTTTTGCTTACAAGCTCAGATTTTATTATTGGGGATGAATATTTTTAGATGTTTGGAATGACAGGCTCAATTTGTTCTTCCATGATAAAATGTCTCCTCAGTATAGAAATGAAACTGAGCTCAAACAGTTGCATTTTCATTGCTCTTCAAGACAGTCATACTTTGGCATGCATTAGACATACTTAGTGTGTTTCTCATTTATTGACAGAGGTATTAAGACATGCACTTAAGGGTTGGAGTATAATATAATTAATTTCTATATTTTCATGAAAGACCATCTTATGTGAAATTGTTTATTTTTTAATACTATGAGAGTCTGGTGGTGGTCCAGTGACTAAATAGTACTGATTGCTGTCAGTGTGTTGGTTCATGCCAAGGTATCAGCAGTTTAACCTACTATATGAACATTAGGAATACATTTTCCAAATGACCAATACATGATGCTACAAAATCATGCATTGTCACTGTCTTGACAGTGAATAAGGCCAGATCATCTTAGTATTATTTAGCAAATAATTTTCACTTATGAGATCCCCAGATGGGGTTGCCACACTTTGAAAATAATTGAACTCATCTGAGTTGTTCCTGGGTTTGAGAATCTAATGATTCTCAAATCAATATGGACATTTTCCCCAGAAAGATAAATAACAGATTTAATTTTCGCTGTTTATACTTTAATCATTTTGAACTTAATTTGCAATGTACCAACTCAAATATTTTTTCTTTTTCTTTCTGTTATTGTTTTCTTTCCTGAGATCAGGTAAATAAATGGCCACCTAAATTTTTTTTATGACTTCATTTTAACGGTCTACATATACTGAAAAGTGAGATGTTAAAAATTGGTTTCAAAGAAGAGAGCAGTTGCCTTAGACCATTTATGAGATAATACAGTCATTAAAATGAAAATGAAGCTTGGGTTTCTTTTTACTATATTAGGGACTATCTTTTTTTTCTTTTGACTTAGTTACTTGGATACATTCAATGTATTATGTTCAACTTTGCCCACCCTCCCTTATTCTTGCAATGAGTAACTACCTCTGCAGTATGTGCTATGTTGAAATAAAAGAGAGAGTGAAAACTGTCAGCAGAATTCTTAAGATTTTTTAGCCTTTTTTTCTCTGACATTTAAAATTGGCATATACAGTTATCTGTGTACATTTTGCATTTTTCTTTAGTATGTCCAAGATCACATAGCAGAAATCCGTGCTACGAAACTTTTTTTTCGTCTTTTTTCCCCATATGTATATTTTTTAAATTTAACAATGGCTATGTTACATATTTTTATCATCATCGGATCAGTTTAGATTAATAGATATCGGTGTGTAATATTGAATCAAACAGTTAAACATTAATAAACATTCAATAAACATTAATTTTTTTTTTTTTAACAGTTGATACATTGTATATTGTCCTCACAATAGTTACACAGAGCACAGTGTGTGGGCATGACACACCTTCCTATTAATGTTGCTAAGGAGAGAAAAAAAAATTCTTCTCTTTGAATTAAGATGAAGCAGATGCATACACAGTCCAATGTTCCACAGTTGCAGTGGGCCACCAGTGAAACTTGCAGTGTTGGAGGCTATTGATCCAGGCTTCCTACAGCTCATCTCATCAATCTAGCTCTGCGTTTCATGCCTTGTAATTAAGGTTTTTTGCTGGGTGATCAAGGGCAAGTCAGAGCAAGACCTGTATAACAAAACATTCATCTTTTGTATCTTCCAAGGTCAAATCCTCTCAGGATTAACTTTGGAACCATATACAGTGCTTTCTAGAACTGTTGTCAGTGTCAGCCTTTGGGATGAGTCACAGCCATTGCTTGGCCAGTTTGCTTTCTATGAAAGCCTGAGAGAATGCTTTTCTCTGGGTGACTCTCCTTAGACACACTATAGTTCATGTATCCCTTTCCTCTGAGGTCCCATAATCTCCTTGACCAGAAAATTTGAGACACCTCTTGAGTTATAGGATATTACAGCACAGGTTCTCTTATATCCTGAGTCCTTACTGACCTTGAAGGGCTAGGGCCAAAATATTGGCTATCCTCATAGCCCTTCTTTTTCTCCAATTTTTGGTCTGTTAACTTACATTCTTAACCCTCCAGCAGAAAAGCTTCGTGGTACTATTACTCTATAACATAGATAACTGAGCTTATCATCACTGGCTTTCTGAATATCAAACATCTTTGACTTAGCTTGAAATTGATATTTTCTGACAATCATTGATATTCTAATAATGCTCCATAAAATGTGATGTAAGCAGTTACACAATTTTTACACAGATATTTGGAAATTCAAGGAAACAGGAAATGTAGCCTGTGTGCTATGAAACTTTGGTGGGAAAATACTGTTCCCAGTGAGTTACAAAACAGAAGAATTTTAGTTCTGATATATAAACTAGTTTTGAAAGATGGTGTGGCTTTTATTCATGATTGTATGGGAAAAAATGTAATTTGATTTCATGTTGTTGCCTCATCAGTTTATTTTTGTTTAAACCATTTTGAACTTCTCTTAGGTACTTGAATATACAGTGTGTTTCTTACCTGTTCACCTTTGAATATACTACTTGGCCTCCTTGGAAAATTTGTTCTTATCCTTTTCTCTGGCTGACTGCTTGCTTTTTAGATCTTAGCTCCAAATATTACTTCCTTAGGGAAGCTTTCGTATCCCAAACTTGGTTTAGTTTATGCTGCTGTTTATTCTTTAAAACCTATATTTGTAGTGGTTTGTCTTGAGATTTATTGTTTGCTTTTCTTGAGATGCTAATTGCTTTTTAGTAAGTTAAGTCATGATATATGGCTGTGCATATACTGTGTGTGTGTGTGTGTGTGTGCACGCGCTAAAGTATTCTTGCAATGTTCTCAACTAGTCCTTTTTTCCTTTTTTTTTTTTTTTTTTTTTTTTTTTTTTTTTTTTTTTTTTTTTTTTTTTTTTCTATATTTAGGACAGGGTCTACGGAGTCTACAGAGTCTCGCTACATAGATCAGATTTGTAGTGATTCTCCTATATTCACCTCCCAAAGTGCTGGGATTACAGGTGTGCGCCACCACACCCAGTCTCCATCGCTGTCCCAGTGCACCCCACTGGCAGGTCTCACACTAAGTTAACTAAGGGGTGGGAAGATAGCTCAGCAGCATAAGCATCTGCTTAGCAACCATAAGGTCTTGAGTTCAATGCCCAGCACCATAAATAAAGTTAATTAGATGTAAAAGTAAGCATTAAAATGCCTTTTTCTCAAAGTTGAGATGATTGACATTACTTGTGTACTGGGTTATTTTGTTCTTTTGATTTTTAGAGCTGATTTATTTTCTTTCTAAAGAACTTAGCAATTTCTTAGTTTTTGATATTGTTAGATTACACTATAAGGTATCGGTTCTGTTCTGCAGCCCATTAGCTGTTATTAACTTTGAAATTTGGCATCTTTTTAATTGTGACAAGTCATGTCATTATTTCTACAATATTCCTTTCTTTCCACTATCTTTTATTTCTTCTCTTTCCTCATTCTGTCCCTCTGTTTAACCCTGTCAAACATCTTTAGGGCGAGTTTATAAGGGATTAGGTTTAGCTGTGCCAAAAATGTGCTTCAGGGCAGGGAGAACCTGATGATAGTGACTTCTAACCTGGTTGTTTAGGATTTCCTAACCCACCTAACTCTTCTTTTCTGAGTGCTGTCTCTCTCATTGTAATTGCCGAACTGGGAGACCATCTGTACTTTGCTCCCCAGCTGCTTTCCATGATTTTGATGGTGCTTCTCTACTTGTGGTTAGAACTAAACTGGAGATACTGATTTATATTCTACATTAGCATAGGGAACAATATGATAATGTTGAGCAGTGAAGAAAGCGATCCCATAGAATATCCCCTGTTCAAGGTAATATGTTATTTCTTACCATTAAACTATTCTTTCTTAAAGTGTTTTTAAACTGTAATCTGGGATTGTCTCCTATCTTTCTTGCTTCTAGTGATTTCTCCATTGGAGTTGAGAGGAACCAGTTTTGACTACACTTTATTAAATATTTTCTTTTATCTAAACATAAGTGTTTTCCTTTAAGTTCAGGTTCGAAAAATTGGAAAAATTGGTCAGACTGCTATTGAAATATGAAAAATCTGTGTAACTTCACTGACTTAATAAAAGTCATAGTTACTTTCTACACTTATTTTTAAAAACAATAGGGAGCTATATGCGCTGTTTAGCAGGAACTTGTCAAGTGATTAGAAACAAATATATCTGATCTAATAATTAAAAGCTAATATAGTTAGAATTGAAAACGGAAACAGTAGTAATTTTAAATATTAATTAGAAAATATATTTATTTTTATTCAACATGTATGACAAAAAAACCCAAAAAAAACATGTATGACAAAGCAAAAAAATATGTGTTACCTGGTATTTATGACTTCTTGTATATTGGACTGCATAAGTTTAATTCAGGCATTTTAAAGGTATATGTCATAAATCATTCTCTAATTTATCAGGTGAAAGAATACCACTATAGCATGTACATTTTTAATGTGTATAAAAATGAAAACTAAAATTAAATAATAAGTATTTATAGCACTATTCTAAAAAAATGAAAACTAAAGATTTTAGGAGGTACACTTGTACTAGAAATCAAGTTGACTTAATAAATGAAGTTGAGATGGGCTGTTGTGCACCATATGCCCTCTGTAACTGTGAGGCTGCCTCCTGAATATTAGCTAAGATATGGAAGTAACTCTAGTTTTAATTTGGTAAAATTGTAGTTAAGTGTAATGTACTTCTAGAGGTGCTATTATTGAGAACTACTGTTAGCGACTAATGAATTTGTTATATAGGACAGCAAAGTTATTTAAAAATAGTACAACAATTGAGTCAGTGTCCCATGTTGGATTTTGTTTTGGCAAAAATAATTTTATTGCCAGTGTTGAGTTTCTATTTACTTATTTTATATGGAAATGTATCGATAATGCTTGCAGTAGAGAAACTAACGTATATAAAATAAGTAGGCTTTTTAATATTTTGCCTTCTGATTTTACCTAGTATTTTCAGAGGTAGTAATGAATAATTCACATTCCACCAAGTACCTTATTTTCTATGTGAAGAAAAAAAAATACATATGTATATGTAAATATATATAATTTATTATAAATATATAATTTGTAAGAATACATGAGTTATTTCATAAACAATCTCAAACTTTATTCTATTACTTTGAATATCTTCTGTGGTTATAGGATAATTTAAAATTTGTTAGAATAGGAGACATGTAACACAATTTTTATCATAGTGTGTATACCTTTATATCAGTAGGTTAACATTTTCAAATGATGTTAAAGGTGTGATTGAAATACTGGGTTTAAACTTTTTAAAGTACTTTTTACAGTGAAAGAAATGTTGCCATTAATTCCTCTCAAAATACCTTCTTCCCCAACACATTTGTTCTTCTCACTTTCTAAAGAAGCTCTGGAAGTCTTCTTTCCTGTCTTTGGTTGCAATGTCACGACTGTCTCTATGTCTTCAGCCAAGTAAGGATGTGTACCTTGCATAGTCAAATTGACTTTGGGAAAGAGCCAGAACTCAACCAGTGCCAGATCTGGTGAGTAAGGTGGGTGAAGATACCATAGTGTTTTTATGAGCCTACTTGTTTTGGTTCTTATCTAGATGTCCATCTAAAGCCTCATGAAATTATAGACAGGACCTTGGGAAAGTGATTAAATTATCAGGACATTAGAGCCCAATTACTGTTAGTAGGTTAGGCTGAGTTGGCAGAGGCAGGTCACTGTGGGCATGACCAGGAAGGTATCTTTCTTCAGCTTCTTCTTGCTAGTTCCTGTGCTATAGCAGCTTTTGTCTGCCATGCTACCCTGCCTTGGAAACATCCAGCTTTGTCATAAAATGAACCATAGACTCTAAGTCAATAAACTTTTAAGTTGCAGTTGTTGGTATTGTGTCCTAGCGGAGAGAAAAGTGACTAACACTTTCTGTTGGATGATACTAAGCAGGAATATTTACTGTATTTTGGTTCACACATTGAAAAGACACAAAAGAGAACTTTTAGAATTGCTTCAGAAAGTTGAAAGAACAATGGGTGTGTTCAAAGCGAGGGGGGAATATTTTGAAGGAGCTGAGTGATAATTTTTTCTTTTCACTGTGATATATTTTAAAAAGTATAAATATTTACCTGTATATTTTAGTCATACTACATACAATGGTTGTAGCTTTGCTTATACCCCAATTAGGGAGAAAAATCTCTTTTAAGTTGTGACTTTGCATTATAAGTAAAAATATCAACTTGAAATACTCTTCAGTGCTTTAAAATTTTCACCTTTTAAATTTTGGAATCACAGTTGTGAGATAGAAGATTTAATATTGGCTGAGATTGTTTGTTCAAAGTGTTTTTTAAATTTTAGACAAGTTTAAAATGCTAAATATAGGTAACACTTTTCTGTTTTTATAAATGCTTTTTTGGGGGTGGGGGATGGGGACCAGGGCTCAAACTCACGATCTTGCATTTGCCAGTCAGGCACTTGTGCCACAGAGCTGACTGCCTGGCCGCATTTTTCTCTTTTTATGCTCAGCCCTAGGGAATAGATACTAGTGATCTTACTTTGATATTGAAACATTTTTTATTGGTCTTAGTTATTATCCTTTTACATTTCAGTAAGGAAGGTTGTTAAATATTTTCAGTTCAGCAGTGTTATAAAGTTAGATTTTCCTTACACAGTGTCTCTGACAGGATTTCTAATATATTTGACTAGATATGGGTTGTGATATTGAAATTAGTACAGGTTATGCTCTCTGTATTCAGAATTTGAGAAAAATGGATGAAGGTTCTGCCACTTGATTCTGATTCAGTGAAATAGAACATCCTCTTAGAACTACTTTGATTAGGGTTTCTTCTCTTAGTGTAGTGTAGTTTTCAGAAGATTCTGGGTTATTCAGTTTTATAGCAAACTCTTACAGTTAGGACATAGATACCTTTTGGATTTCATCTTTGTCAGTACTTCCAAGGCATATTCTTATTTATCCTTGATACATGGTTCAGCTAATAAAATATTGAATGGGATGGAGTTTGAGAAGAAACCTCAGAGATATTGGTCTTTGATCAGCTCTATGGCAGATTCCTGAAGATCCTACTTGTAGTACAGCTTCATTTAAACTGGTCCAAACTTATGTTCTCCAAAAGCTACATTTCTGATCTCTTTGTGGTTCTTGTAATGACATTCTTTTTTTGTGTGTGTGTCTTTTTTGAGACAGGGTCTCACTATGCAGCTCAGGCTGGCCTTGAGCTCACTTCTGTAGCCCAGGCTGGTCTTGAACTCGCACTGATCTCCTGCCTCAGCCTCCCAAGTGCTGGGATTACAGGCGTGAGCCACCACGCCCGGCTTGTAAGGACATTCTTGTCCATCTCCATGTCTTTCAGAATTGACACAAATGAAGTTAGGTTCTGAGGTCATTCTTTAAGATGAATTTGTTCTCGGTCTATTTCTCTTCCAACTTTATGAAATTTGTTTCTTTGATACCAGAACATATACAGTAGCCAACTTCTTGTGTTGACATTCTTTTAGCAATGTGAAAATTTGAAGGAATAAAGCATGTTATTTAATTAGGTATCTTTTCATGCTGAGTGTGTAGTGGATCAGGTAATGCCTGTGCCTGCTGCCCCAGCCTACATGGAAGCCCCCTACACTGTAAACAGAAGTCCTGAGGGTGAAAGCACAGGAGCTGTAGTTGCTGCAACTGAGCTGGAGCTGGGGAGGGGAGTTGAATATCCATCTTACTCTTGAGTACCTAAAGGACAAAGTGGGGTTCTAAGTCAGTTTTTTCATAACCTTGAATTGTTTTTAAATTTGAGAGGGGGGAGGAGAGAAGGAAAGGGATTTTTTTGACCCTTACCTTGTAGGAGAAAAATCTCAGAAGTATCTTAATGTTTGTGTCTAATTGTTAGTCATTAGCAGAGAGGAATGAAATCTCCAAATAGGTTCAGGGTAATCAGAATTTATTTTATAGATTGACAAGAGTTTTAATTCTTTTAACGTATCACTTTACTCCCAATTGCCATTTAAACTTAGTTCTCGGGGCCCGGCAGGATGGTTCAGTGGTCTAAAGCGCCTGCTTGGGAAAGCTTGGGCGGCTTCAGAGACTGCCTTTCGATCCGCAGCACCACATGCTGCGCCAGTCCTGCCCTCCAGGCAGGCTGAGCCGGCCATAAACATGAGTGAATAAACAAACAAAGGTTCTGAGATAAGAGAAAAATAAATACATAAAAAAAAAAAAAATTGAGTTCTCTTGGTCAGGAAGAGGGCTTACTTACCATAGTTATCAACCTCTAGCTAGTATTGTTTAACCATATGATGCGTGTGTGTGTGTGTGTGTGTGTGTGTGTGTGTGTGGATTGGTACTGGGGACTCAACTCAGGCAGACACTTATGCCACTGTGCTGTCTTCCCTGCTGAACCATATGATGTTGACAATAATAGGACTATAATATATTCTAACAGCATGGAATGTAATATATAAAATGATGCTTATAAAGATAACATTAGTATGTAGATGCATGTCTAAAAATAAGTATAAGGGCTGGCAGTATAGCTCAGCAGAATAAGTAATTACTTGCTTAGGAAAGCGCAGGGGCCAGGGTTAGGTTACTGGCCCTGCTTGCTGTGCCAGCCCCGTTCTTGAGTGTGTTGAGCTAGTGCTGGAGTCCAGGCATGGTGGCGTGTTCCTGTAATCCTACCACCTGGGAGGTAGGAAGCAGGAGGATCACTATGAGTCAATAGTGAGACCCTGTACTAAAAAAAAAAAAAAAAAGACAAAATAAATAAGTATAAAAACATGCATGATGTACCACCCAACACCCAACACTTGTTTCTCCAAGGGAAGAAGGAAATGCTAGGATTGAGTTCTACTGTATATATTTAATTTTCAAGAGTAATAAAATAAATACAGTTGTGTGACAGTGATGGGCACATGTTCTCAAATATATGTTGTACAATTTTTCATGTGAAAAGAAAATATATTTATGTAAACAAAGATGACTCCAAACTCATAGGTGGTACACTTTTGTGGGACATAAATGGAATTTGTTGTTAACTGAAATGTCATTATGCAATGCATGAATATGTCTGAACCAAAAAATTAAGTTAAATTACAGTGCAATTCTTTGCCTCTTTGCAGAGCTTATTGTAAGTAACGATAATGTATTAGGATGGGAAATAAATGTTTAAAGTATTTTGGTTAGAAATAAAAATTGATAGAATGAATTACAAGACAGACAAATATTCAAGTTTAGGGCTGTATGGCTTAGCTTAGTTGTTTAAATGCTTGCTTGGTCAAAGTCCATCAGGAGCAGGGAACTGGGATTCAATCTCCAGCTCCACACGCCTTACCTGACGCACCTTTAAGGCAGCCTGAGCCAAGCATTCCCCCCCACCCACCCCCAATCCTTTTAGGGCCAGCCAAATACCTCAGCAGATTAAAGTTCCTGCAAGCAGGTGCATGAGCCTGGGTGATCCGAGGCCTGCCGTGCCAGCCCCAACTCTGAGGAACACTGAGATGGTAATTGAGACTGGGCGTGGTGGCATATGCCTGTAATCCCAGCTCTTGGAAGGCTGTAAACAGGCAGTTCACTAAGAATCCCATCCAGTAGTGAGACCCTGAACACCATGTGGACGCTTCACACACACACACACACACACACACACACACACACACACACACACACACACAAACGTTAAAGTTTATCCTTTGACTTACTACTTCTGCTTTAAGCCATTTATTTTACGTGAATATTTGATAAGTTTAGAAATGATGTTAATAAGCTAAGTATATTTGTTTAAGCTGATTTGGAGTAACTGCTGCTGCTATATTTTGACCACAAACATGATAATATTTAAATAGTGAAAATACATAAAAAACCATGTTTAAAGACACATCTTTAAAGAAAGAAATGTGAAAGTTTAGTCATCAGAATATTTGAGGTTGTTGTGTGATGATTTTTCTTCATGAGCAATTGGTACTTCCAGGGCCTGGCGGGATGGCTCAGTGGTCTAAAGCGCCTGCTTGGGAAAGCTTGGGTGGCTTCAGGGACCGCAGTTCGATCCCAGGCACCACATGCTGCACCAGCCCTGCCCTCAGGGCGGGCTGAGCCAGCCATAAAAATGAGTGAATAAACAAATAAAGGTTCTGAAACTAGAAAAAAAAAAAATAAAAATAAATAAATAAAACAATTGGTACTTCCTTGAAATATGTTTTGTTTTTATATTTACATAGGAAAATCTTTATGAATTAAGAATGTATGAAATTAAAAGCTGATTGTTGATTTAATTACTATAAAATAAATGTTATGTACATTTATGTATTCAACAAAATTTTATGGAGCTCACATGTTGTGTAGGCACCTAGAGATGATATACAGACAGCCTTTCAGATAGTCATGGGACATCTTGAATGGAAAATATACAGTAGGCCAACAGAGTAAGTGGACAAGGCACTTCCATGTAGTGATCGAGAGTAGAGGAAGGAATTAAGGTAGGTTAAGGTGAAAATGGTGGTGGGAAGGCGTGTGTGTATGTGAATGTTTTTAAGTTGGTGAACAGTGAAAATGTCCTTGAGTTTCTTTTTAGGGTGAGAATTGGATGACAAAGGAGGTAGACTTGTAGGGTTCTGAGGCTGAGATCTTCAGGCAGATGCACAATAAATGCAAAACCCCCTGGGCTGGATCAAGTTTGTCATATTCAAAGAGCACACAGTGAGTAACTAAAATTCAGTGAGAGATTTTATATTGATACTGCATATGACAATTAAGGTGTGCTTTTATATGATAATGAATAAAATAAAAATAAATGACAGAAAATTTCATAATCCCACTTCTATTCATTTAATGTTAAAAATATATCTTTCTCCTATGCTTTGTTTTGTACTTTTTAATTGCAAAGACTGTTTAATGTAAACACTTTTCCATGGTAAATTTTATGTAACATCCTTTTTTGTTCACATAAGGTTTATATTTGTGTTTTTATTCTGACAAATATGTGTAACAATTTACAAACTTGATTATTATTTTCTTTAAGTGTATTTGGTACAAGATCTCAATATGCAGCTCAAACTCATACTGATCCTCCTATCTCAGCCTCCCCAGCACTGGGATTACAGGCACGCACCACCACACTTGGATTCAGTGACTGGTTCAGTTTGCTCAGGGCAGGCGAGCACAACATCTGGTACAGGGGATCAAACCCCTGTCCCTGAGCTTGCCCAAGCAGGTACCTAGTCTGCTGAACTATCTCCTTGGCCCAATCACTTTTTAAAGTATGTAATTCAGTGATATCAAGTATCTGCACAATATTCTATAGTATCTCTTAATGCAAAATGGTATTATATGAAAAACCAACATCTTCCAAAAAATGGTCTCAGTTCATGACACTTAAATTGTGAATTTCCATAACTAACGCAATGATATCCTTGTTGTAAAAACTTGGCTCATCTATGAGGAATTCTTTATGATAAATTTTGAAAATTATATTGGTAAGCTAGAGAGTATATTTGTTTAAGCAGATTCATAATAACTGATACTGCTATAGTTTTTCTTAACATGTGATACTACTTTATATTCACATTATCATTTGTTTGACTGTGCTTCCTTCAGTACTGTTATTTGTGTCTGGCTGTCTGACAAAACCTCAATGCAGTCATAGGGTTTTTCGGAGGTAGCTGAAGCTAGAGTGTGTGATTGATTGATAGTACAATGCTGGGATTAAGGATACTGGGATTCAGGGTGGTGATTGCTGGATCAGTCCACTGATTGGATTAGTGCCACCCTAATTCTAGTAGACTGGACATAGCTAAAGGGACAGAAAGAGACATTTCGCATTCTTGTTACATTTGATGCTTTGCTACCATGCAATATTACCCCTCTGCCATGTGCCACCTTGCTGTGAAGTCAATTGATTATGCACTGAAACATCTACAAACCATGAGCTAAATAACCTTTTCCCCTTTTGATTTTGGGTGTCAAATATTTTGTCTCAGTGAGAGAAATATAATTAAGAAAACTTCCTTCTCCCTAATGTCAAATACTTAATCTAAAAGTTGTAGTAAAAAAGCAGTTTCCCATTTTTCTTCATAACTATATTTTAAAATTAAAGTGTATTTTACTTATTATTAATGAAGAAAATTCTCAAGCATTGTTAGTACACTAGTTAGGAGAAAATAAATTTGTACTCAGGCTTTATTTGAATCCAAAGAGTCATTTAGTTTTTCTGCATAAAGACAGTACCTGAAGCTTAGTGGAAGATTAGGTTTGTGGTCAAAGGAATAAGGATGTTACAGCCAGAGAACCAAACAGAACCTAATAATTTTAAAGTTATGTAGGTATTAAGAACAGAACAAATCCTGTGAGGTTGATGACAGTTACTTTATCATGTATTGTGTACATTTGTTCCACTAATGCAGAATTGCCTTTTTTAAAATCTACAAAATTCAGTTTAATTTGAAGTCCCCCCCGCCCCAATTCTGGCATTACAATACATTTCTGAGGAAATCTATTATCTTAGAGCTTACTCTTAGTGCTTATTTTCTTATATTGAATGAATTTCTGTAGATAGCATGGAGGACACATTGTTAAGTTTCTATTTTCCAAATTGTTTTCATTTATTTAATATGCTTGGGAAATGGAGAAAGAAGACTTTCTCACTACCGTTTATTTTTATTTAAGATGCCGTTTTCTAACAATGTTAAAAAGAATACTTCTAGCAATATTACTCAGTAATTGTGTGGAGGTGGTGATATTTACTAATAAGATACATTAAATGGAAAATGGAAAAAATCATTAATAAAGATAAAATGCTAATACGTACAGTTTCTGTACAAATTAGCAATGTAGCTCATAAATTTATTGTTTCAGTAAAATTACTTTAAAATTACCAAGGCCAGATCTCTGTTGAGCTTACTGACCCTTGGTTGTGCTGACCCTCGTGTAATGCTGATGCTTCGTGACTTCCTTGATGTCCTCTCTGATGTCTCTTACTTAAGTGTCAACCTTTACACTGCTTCAGATTCTGACTCTTATCCTAGCCTCCTTTTTTCTGTATGGAAACTGATACTGTCAGTATAGTGATTGTGTATTCTCAAATGTCCATTTTCTGCTTACCTGGCCTGTGATCTTCTCAGCCTCAATAAACCCGAACTTGACTAGTGTTACTTAACCACCCATTTTACAGAATGTGGCCACTAGCCCCAGCAATGAATATCCTATTGCATCTTCTTTAGTTTTCCCTTCACAGAATCCCCTGTAACTAAACTGTCAAAACTTATTTCTGTTCAGTGAGCGTTTCTCCCTTTCTAGCTTCTTTTGATGTACTGTTGCATGTTGTAATTTATCTTAGCCTCAATTGTCTGGAGTATTTAAATAACCTTTACTATTAAAATATGAAGATTTAGTTTGGGCATGTAATTTTGTCTTGCGAAGCTTGAGAGGAAGTGAGCACTTTGGTCGGGAGTCTTGCTTCATCCATTTTGTATTTCTAGTACAGTTGCCAACCATATAACAGATAATTAAGAGGTGGTTTTTGAATCATCTGCCCAGTGACTACAGGAAGAGTTTTTCTTAGTTTTGTGTAGTTCTGTGAAATGAAAAATTAATTTGGACACAGGTCATGCTTTTCTAAAATTCTTTTTATTGTAGAGTTCCACCATGTTTTGTTATTTAAAGTTATCCTGTTGATTCTTCTTACAAAGTTGAATTAATGTATTTTCCCATTCTTCTTAGGCTTTGGAAGGAAGGATGTGGTAGAGCACTTACTGCAGATGGGTGCCAGTGTACATGCTCGAGATGATGGAGGCCTCATTCCGCTCCATAATGCCTGCTCTTTTGGCCATGCTGAGGTTGTGAGTCTGTTACTGTGCCAAGGAGCTGACCCGAATGCCAGGGATAACTGGAACTACACACCCCTGCATGAAGCTGCAATTAAAGGCAAGATTGATGTCTGCATTGGTAAGTATTATTTGATGATATCTGAATTGTAAGACTGTATTTTGCTGTTGTGGGGTCATTTGTGCTCTTCAGAATAGGTAAAGGCATATTGCTTCTTAAGGGCAAGTAGAGAGATGGTAATCTAAGGTTGGCTAAAAACAAGATTCACAGCAGTCACTCCAAATGCAAGCCAGATAGCCACCAGTGTAGAACTGAATTTTGATGGATTATTGTAGTTAATTTATAGTCTCTTTATTAAAAGGCTGTAAAATGTCCATCATTAATTGAATGAGAACCATTATAAAGTATAAGTATTTACTGAATTGGGTTACATAAAAAGTTGTGTCAGAGAAAGTCACCTACTACTAAGGCAGAAGCCTTTTCTTTTTGTTGTTAAATTGAATATGAGCCAGTGTATTAATACTAGAGTATGTGTTTTAAATCTAATAGTTCAAAACTTAATATTTTCAACATGTGCTACAGGGAAAAAAATTTCAAGCCAAATTGAACTTTTGAATTTCTGTTCAATCAGAATTTTTTTCCCAGATATATGTATTTTAGGTTTTTGCTTTATTGTACTAAATTTTTTATTTTGAAGTCTGAAACAAACAAGCCTCTTGAGAACAAGCAGCTTTTTCTGAGATTGTTACACGAAAAGACAGTGTTTTTGACACTCAAGCTGATTTTTGTTCAACCAGTGACAAATTTAACTTGCTGTTGTGGTTTGTGTATAGATGTATCCCCCTTCCCCCCCAAGCCTCATACAGTCATGGGGCTGCTTCTGGAGTTTGTGATTGTTTATTATGGGTGTGGATGCTGCATCTCCCCTGGGGCATGTGATTTGCATTTCAGTGTAAGGAAGGAAGCAAGCTAGCTGCTTGAGCTGCTGCTACTCCTCTTTTGTGTTGTTGCTCTCTGCTGCCACCATGAAAGGTTGCTTTCTGCCATGTGCCTCTCTGCCTTGGAGCCAGCCGAGTATGGACTGAAACCTCCAGTAACTGAGCTAAATAGACCTTTCCTTCCTTCATGTTGGGTGTTGGGTATTTGTCCCAACAACACTTGTCTTCCCAGATGACATCCATTCCAATATAATTGGTTTTCTTTATGCTAAATCTGAAATATATCATTTAAAGTATGTCCTGTCATTAAGACTTTCACTTAATAGTGACTATAAAATTATTCCCTCCTCATCACCATCTATCCCAGCCTTCACTGTGTCTTCCACAAATTACTACAACGCTTGGCATGTAACTTCTTTACTGTACTGTGTCTCATTATCTTTTGTCACTTCACTATCCATTGACATAGTCCTTAGTATATTCTGTCCTGACATATTCTGGTTTTCTTAGCTTCTTTCATTTCCTTCGTAGTCTCATTAACAGCCACATCCTGGACCAAGTTCATAAGATTACCTTAAAAAGCTTGAACTTATGCTCATAACAAAACCTCCTACGTGACTTCCTTTTGTGTGCAGTAACTGTGATTGAATGTTTAATTATTGCTTAATACAGACTTTTAACTTCCCTGTCGTTACTTCTCTGTCACCTTCTGAGTCACTGTATCATATTTATTAATTTTTTTCTCAGTTATTAAAAAGTGCTATATTGTTTTCATTTTCTGAAAATGGTGTCCTTATTATATTAGCCTTCCGGATTCAAAGATCTGTTGCTCTTTGAATTTTTTTATTCCATCAGTGATTTCTTTTTTTTTTTTTTGGCTTTTTGAGACAGGGTCTCACTGTGCAGTTCAGGCTGGCTTTGAGCTCACTTTTGTAGCCCAGGCTGGTCTCGAACTCGCAGCGATCCTCCTGCCTCAGCCTCCCAAGTGCTGGGATTACAGGCGTGAGCCACCACGCCCGGCCATCAGTGATTTCAATATCTTACTGACAATAGTATTTCTTTCCTTGCCATCCTCCTCATCTTTCTATTCTTTTTTTTTTTTTTAGGAAAGTGTCTACAGGGTGCTCAGGGTCTCACTACTAGATTACACTTGTAGTGATCTGCCAGTTCACAGCCTCCCAAGAGCTGGATCATAACTCTTGCCACCATGCCCAGTCTCAATTGCTCTGTCATCGTGCCCCAGGGACAGGGCCAGCCTAGCAGGCTGGGAGTCTTTCTTTTCTTAAATCTCCCAAATGTATAAAATAAAAAGTGCTCTTTTTAGATTCTAGATTCTAGATTCTGCTGAGAGGATTAGATGTGGTGTGTGGAGTTTTTGTTTTTTATAGTGTTCTTTTTTTTTTTAATTTGGTTTTGATCTCAAAAAAGGATCTTACTATGTAGTCCAGGATGTCCCTGAACTCACAGCTTTTGAAAGAATGTATCTCTACAGGCCCAGCTCCCACAGTATTCAGTAGTCTTGGGCTCTGACTGCTTTCCTTTTGTTTAAGTTCTTACACTTTATAAAAGTTGGAGGAGCCGGGCGTGGTGGCGCACACCTGTAATCCCAGCACTCGGGAGGCTGAGGCAGGAGGATCGATGTGAGTTCGAGACCAGCCTGGGCTACAAAAGTGAGCTTAAGGCCAGCCTGAACTGCATAGTAAGACCCTGTCTCAAAAAGAAAAAAAAAAGTTGGAGGGAAAGCAAGGGGACCTTTGAAAGTATAATCAAATATAATTGAGATACAACTGCTAGTAAATAAAGTATGTAATACACTTAAGGGAATCGAGATTGGCTATAGACCCTTCTGTATATTTAGCTTTTTAAGACTCTAAGTGTATTCACAGGTCCTTTAAAATCTCTCATGGCATATATCCGGAATTTGAGCATAGTTAAGGGATCTTGTTTCTTTTTTTGCAAGGGGAGGGGGGAACCAGGGATTGAACCCAGGCTCGTGTGCTTGCCAGGCAAGTGCTTTTTCTGTTGAGCTATCTCTCCAGCCCTCTGAGAATAGTTAAGGAATGCTGAAATATGAGGCAGATTTCTACTGTTAAATGATGGGGCAAATGATTTAGAGACCTTTTCTTTTCATCCTTGTTGCTTGAGTCTTAACAGTTTTGAGAGATTAGTGTACAAAATTGGTTTTTAAAAAGTTTTGCCTTGATGTCAAAATGTTGACCTGATTATTTTAAGATTAATCATATCTTGTGGAGTTCATTAGTGTTTGATATTTCAATATTGTATGTAATAAACTTAATTTACTTTAGAGATTAACCTTTCTTATTTTTAAAACTTAATCATTTTTCTCTTCCCTCTATCTCTAGAATATAGTTTTAAGAAAATGTTTAAAAATTATGTTTTCTTTTATGAATATATGGTATATGAGTTTTTGCATTTCCTAGTGCTAGTAAATCTTTTCAAAAAGCAAATAGTAAGTGTACCTTTGATGGAGTCACCTAATAAAAGACACCAGGCCATACTATGGATATTTATTTATTTATTTATCTATTTATTTATTTATTTATTTATTTTTTGGCTAACTTGTACCCAATTTCTTTACTAATTTTACAGATGAAATTGTAGCTATGAATAGTTATAGGAAGAATACAGAAACATCTTCCTTCTTTAACACCCTGTAGCATTCAGGGATGGCCTCTATATTCCTCGCTCATTCATTCATTCATTCATTCATACTGGGGATTAAACTCCTCACTCTTGCTGGGCAAGAGCTATATCCACTAAGCTATATCCCTGGTCCCAGATATTCTTTCTATAATGTAGAATTTTGTGTACAGAGTCATTGAGATATTCAGAAATTAGTCAGAGTAGCAGATTTTTGCTGCAGTGTTGGCAAGGACGTGGCTATATTGTTCTTAGTAGGAGACAGTTGATATGTTTTCTGATACCCTATAGATTTTTGTTTTCTAAGGGATATTTTCTACTTTTCTGTCAGTTTAGTTTAAGATAGACAAGGATTTTTATTTATTATTTATTCATTTGCTGTACCAGGGATTGAATTCAGGACCCGGTGCTTGCCAGGCAGGCACTTATGGTGCTGAGCTATCTCCCTGGCCCCCCACTGCCTTTTGCTGTTCGCATACATACACACTTTCACACTTCCTTCTCTCCATTTTTGCTGCATTTCTCCAGGGTCGAAGGAACAGACTATCTTGTTTTAGAAGTTTCTTCTGAGTACCACAGTTTTACTGGCTACCACAGCATATAATGCTAAAGATAATAGGGGTAAATGTTCTTCTAATATATGTGAGATTCTCATTGGAATATCACAGCATTTAAACCTGAAGCTTGATAAGCTAAATAAAAAATAGCAACCCTTTTCTGGGATGTGTACTGGGACTTGAACTCAGGACCTCACACTTGCCAGGCAGGTGTGCACCATTGAACTAAATATCCAGCCCTTAGCACCCCATTTTAGTCAGCTAGAAGGAAATACCTAGAGGCTAATGACAATGTATTTCAGGATTATTGATGGGATCAGAAGAACACTTAAGGGGCCAGGGAGATAGCTCAGGGGCACAAGTGCCTGTCTGGCAAGTGCAAGGTCCTGAATTCGATCCCTGGTTCCACAAAAAAACCAAAAAACACTTAAGTTGAAAATTTCCAAGGTAATTAAAGTATAATGTAGAGGAGCCTTCCTGGGCCCCCTGAAAATCTTGTTTCATACTTGTATGACCTTTGTAAAAGATTAAATAGATTCAGCATTTACTATAGAAACAGGTGTAACAACAGATATACAAACATAAAAATTTACAAGATCAATGTCTTACAATGGTCAGCCATAGAGTTGGATAAAGAAGTGTGCAGAGGGCATCTGTACATGGAAGACTGAAGGAACCAGAGGTCTGAAGCTCAGTACAGTGTCTGATGTGCCTCTGTATTAAGAGGCTGATGGGTCTGTGATGGAAGGCTGAACAGTCTGTATCAGAAGGTTGAACCATCTGTACTGGAAACCAGGAAATGATGTCCAAGGCAAAGGCAAACACTGGAGCTCTCTCTTCCAATGAAAAACAGAGTCTCTTCTTCATCTCTCCTCTATACCACCCATGTACAAGCCAGCCTAAGGTAGATTTTGCACTCCTACACTGTGGAATTGCTGAGCCACTGTAGTCCAACTTCTCTTAACCAAGTTGACATAATCAATAGAAGCCTTGAAGATCACATGTGAGAACAGCCCCAAATGCAGGACAAAAATCTTAACATATGGCAATCATGAATTAAACAAAATTTTCCTGAATTTCTAGGAAAGTCAATATTATTTTAAAACTTAATGTGAGCTAGTAGTTTCAGAAGGAAAAGAAGAAAGAACTGATGGAAGAGATTAATAATAATTAAATTATAAGAGAACTTACCTTGATAGTGAAAATGCTTACAGAATTCCGTGCAGCATTGATGAAACACTGAGGAAGATGAATAATGACCTTTTTGATAATGCCTACATGAAAAAACTAGGCAAAGGACTATTCATTTATATCATTGAAGTCTAAGACATTTAAGTACCTTCTAAAGACTACTTGAAGAAAAGGATTGAACTTAATTCTCTTGATAAAGAGCAATTCTTCAACTGTTGGGAGTGAAAAATTCTGAGTGGAATAAGTGACATTATATTAGGGAGCAAAGCTCTTCTTTTTCTCTATACTTTCAAACGGTTCTTAGTTTCTTCTGCCTGATTGCAGAGATTTACTGGCCCTTTCTTGGGAGCCTCCACTTTAAGTTGCTACCTAAAAATCTAGTAATTAGGGTTTAAAACATAGTTGTGTTTTCCATGTTCGCTGACATTATGTGGTCATTGTGGCTGTAGTCACAACCTTTTTTAGTAGTAAAATGAGGATAATTATATGCTGTACAGTTAAAAGGATCAAATGAGATAATCGAAGTAAAACAACTTTAGTGCAGTATCTGATATCTTATAGGGTAATAGCATATATCCAGTAATTTTCAGCTCCTCTTATTTTGAAAATACTAAGATCAGAAATAATTTTCCTCTTGTGTTATACAATTTTGACTCAGATGCTTTTATATTTATTGAAAATGTAAGAGAAAATAAAATCTGATAGTGTTTTTCTTGAAATTGGCTTATTAGAGATTAGGAAAGCTGCATAAAGATAGGATCATTTAATAAGAATTAAAATTAAGTTGGTTATCAGATTGAAATACCTGTAATTTTTATTTTTCTTCTCCCAATTCAGAACTTTAACTATTTAACATATAAACAGATTTCTGTCAGGTTTTTCTTCTAGTGTTTACAATTTAGAAATTCTTTCTTATAAAAGTATTTCACCTCTTTTTCCCCTTTTTTTTACCGTAGAAAATAAAAGAATATGGCTCAGCTTATGATCATTCAACCAGGCAAAACTTAGGTTCATTTAATCAAATACAATAAGTCAACTCTAATTAAATCCTGGTTCAGAAAAAAGAACAGCATTATGTATAATTTATATGTATTTTATGTGTGTATATGTATGAAATTGTGTAGTGAATAATCCAAGTGATGAACTTGTTAATTGTGGAGTTATCAGTGACAG
This sequence comes from Myocastor coypus, assembly GCA_004027025.1. Lineage (NCBI taxonomy): Eukaryota > Metazoa > Chordata > Mammalia > Rodentia > Myocastoridae > Myocastor > Myocastor coypus. The sequence goes on along the minus strand of PVJA010001650.1, from coordinate 71,381 downwards.
GGCAATCTGCTCTTTGGATGAGAGTACCTGAGAGTCATTGTGGTCTGCTGCGAAGAGCTGTGAAACAGTCAGTCAGGGGACTTAGTGAGTGTTCGCGGACCCCCCTTTAAAAAGCACTTTAAGCCGGGCGTGGTGGCGCACACCTGTAATCCCAGCACTCGGGAGGCTGAGGCAGGGGGATCAGTGCGAGTTCGAGACCAGCCTGGGCTACAAAAGTGAGCTCAAAGCTAGCCTGAACTGCATAGCGAGACCCTGTCTCAAAAAGACCAAAAAAAAAAGCACTTTAGGGGCTGGGGAGATAGCTCAGTAGAATAAGCGCTTGTCTGGCAAATGCAGGGACCTGAGTTTAGCCCCTGGATCCACAAAAGTGAAGAACTTTAATTTGTGACAGTTTTATAGTCACTGGGCCTTATTTGCTTTATCGTGTTAAAATAATGGAATCGTCTATTCATTTTTATCTTGTTGGAATTTTATAGAGATAATTATGCTAGTTGCGCTATTAAAGACTTTTTAATCATAGGAAATGATGTCTTACATATAGCTAAGTATCCATGTAGACCGTCCTACATCTGTAGATTCTTTCATTTATGCATGAGAAATTATTGAAAAGGATTGGAGAAGGGTTGCTTCTTCATTCAACAGGTAGATATTTGTGCCGTTATTTCCTTATCTATACTGTATTTACATTGTATTAGGTATTATATGAAATTTAAAGATGATTTAAAGGATCAGGGAGTATAATGTGTTCATTTAAAGGACTTTAGCATCTACAGATTTTATATCCTCTAGGAGGGCCTAAAACCAATCACTTTTGAATATTCTGGGACTATTATAATGGCTTATAATGTCCACATTCTAGTTCCTGTAAACCCAGAGTACGCTATTTTACATGGCAAACAGGAATTAAGGTTCAGATATAATTATGGTTGCTAATTCTTTTTATAACTTACTTTTTCTTTATTCATACCTTGCTCTTACATTTAAGAATACATGGCCAAATCTTAGGTTATAGAGATTTAACCCTGTATTTTCTTGTGTGTGTGTGTTAGCTCCACACTTAGGTGTTTGATCAATTCAGCATTAATATTGCTATGTGAAATGATAGAGTCCAACTTTACTGTTTCATGTTTGGCTATTTAGTGTCCTTTTCATTCCTTGATAATCCTTTTTATTTCTGTGAAGTTGGTAGTAATATAATGTTGTAATTTCAGTTGGCTTCCGTTTTTAGCTCAGTTGGTTTTCTGTATATGTGCACATTGGCAGTTACTTTCTTCTGATTGTGTAGTGTGGTGCTGCACTGTTTCTTTTTGTTGGCTCTATAGTAGTAGAATTGCTGAGTGGAATGGTAAGTATATGTGGGACTGGAAGGGAAGCTGCATTTCTCTTTGAGCTGAACTTGTTTAACATATTTTTGTATTTTATTTGAAGTCTAAATTTATCATTTAAAATGAGAAAATTAAATGATGTCTCACCATCATCGAATAATGTCACATTTCTCTTTGTCAATTTTTCTTATTTTACGGTGAAATAAGATTATAGTTTTAATTACATTGCAGAACTACAGGAAAGCAGTTTTTGGTTTGAAGGTCTTTGCTTGAAGTGTCTTACAACAGCTTGCATAGAGTACATCTTTAAACTAAAATAACCAGTTATTTCATGTGAAAAATTGAGTATATTAGGTGATTCATTGTAAGACAAAACTATAAAAGTCAGGTGGACTTTGTATAATTAAAATAATGACCTAAAATATGTCTATTTAATTCTGAGATAACGTTGTCCCTATTATTTAGACATATTTTTCTAAAATTTTGAGTAATTGCCTATTTTTAATAGCTTGTTACCAGAAGCAATCACTATTCTCTAATAAATATTTTTGTTTTGTGCTGTAATATGCTGTTAGCATTGAAAACATTAACTGCTTTTCCAAGACCATGAGCCACAAAGATACTCCCCAAGCTCTTTCTTCATATTACTGACTTTGTTAGAATTCTTACAACTTTCCACATTCACTCAGTAATAGAAAATAAGAAATACAAACATCAGAGACTTTAGAATTTTCATATAGCATAATTCTACAGTTCACGTTAGTATTTAAAAGTAGATGTAAAATGTGTTTTATATTTGCATGTGAACACAGGAGTGTTGGACATACTGCAAATTCACATTCCTTTACATTTAGCTCAAGATAGCACATTTGTGCATGTCTTTGAGACAGGATCTCACTATGCAGTCCAGGCTGGCATTGAACTCACTTGGTAGCCTAGGCTGGCCTCATACTCCTTGAGATCCTGCTATCTCATCTACTCAAATGCTGGAATTATAGGCATGCACCGCCACACCTGGCTAGCATCTAATGCAGGAGATTGTTATTCAGCTTCCTACCCATAATGTAAACCAATGCATATAAATTGTATTGAGCCAAGCCTCCTCCTCATGAGAATCACTTTGTCGCTCTATACATGTTTGCAGAGTGTATCATTAGGTGCTAGTAATAGGCACTAAGAGTGATGGTTGTTATTAGTTGACTACCATAGTGAACTCATGATGTTTAAGTTAGTTTCCTTTTGTCAAATAGCTTATTTTTCATTAAGATGAGTAATTCATTGTTGATTTTTATCATGCCTTGATTTTTGGTTATAATGGATTTTCTTTAAAAAATGGAAAGTTAAATCCTTTTTTGTTTTTCCTTACAGGTTAAACCTAACGTTTCCCCTCTTAGGAGAGGAGTTGAGTCAGGGAAGTAGAAGGAACAAGTGATGGTGGTCAGTGTTGCTGTGGTTAGGTATTAGTAAGGGGTTTCTCCTGAGGTGCTGCAAAAGACTTCACCAAGTGATGGCAGTCAGCAGGAGACTGTCAATGTGGATTACTTCCCATTTCACTGGGGAAGATACAAGAAATTAGAAAATACATTGATGACAACTGTCACACCTTATTTTTTATATCGATGAACTTTTTCAATTAAATTAAAAATTACTAAAGTAATTTTAAAATTCAATTTATTGGTTATACTAGCTACATTACAAATATTTATAAGCCATATCTAGATTTTGGTTGTCATATTAGACTACTGATAAGGAATTTCCATTATTTCAGAAAGTTCTTTGCTATTAAGACCTAGTGAAACTGTTTTCAGCCCATTTTTCATAAATGTTCATGCATTCCATTTTTCTCATTTTTTACTTTATGCAATAAGTACATTTCATCATTAAGTGCTATAACTCATTTTAGAGAATTTCAAAAATTATATAGAAATAACCAAGTTTTTAATTGGTCATTTAGGTTACTTCTGAGTTTTCACTATTGAATAAACAGTGCCCTGTAGAATATATGTTTCATTAAACATTTGTGTGACTCTTAATTACTTAAGAGTAAGTTAAACTTAAAAAACCATAGCTTCTTAATAAGGAACAAAGACATCTGTCACTGGAGAATTCACCTGGAGAATCACCTTGTGATTCAGTCTGTCATATTATTTGAGAGCTGGGTTAAGAAGTTATTTCCCCTATTTTCCATATTCCTTCCAAAAATCAGTTGAAAATTGAGTAAAGTATTGAGAGCTTGATTCTTTTTGTTTTGTTGTTGTCTTTTTTCTTTTCCCTGCTATGATTCTTTCCTTCTATATTTTTAACATTAGTTTCCCTATAAAAACTGAATTTGAAAGTCTTAAACAAGTTTCAATGTAAACATTTTCATAAAATCTAAAAGTTGGCAAAAATTCTCTACTTTTATTCTTAGCAGTTAGTTTTCTCTACTGAAATAATATGATCACCCACCTACCCCAGTATACTGAGCATCAGTATCTTAATGACTTCCCAACTTGTATTTAAACTGCTGTGAGAAAGGTTAAGTTGTTTTTGCCCTTACCCGATACATTTGAGATTTTTTTTTTTTTTTTTTTTTTGGTGGGACTGGGGTTCGAACTCACAACCTTGCACTTGCCAGGCAGGCACTTGTGCCATGAAGCTATCTCCCCCTATACCTGGTAAATCTGATGCTACAGGGGCCCGGCAGGATGGCTCAGTGGCCTAAAGCGTCTGCTTAGGAAAGCTTAGGTAGCTGCAGGGACCTCGGTTTGATCCCTGGCACCACATGCTGCACCAACCCTGCCCAGCTGAGCCGGCCATAAAAATAAATAAACAAAAGTTCTGGAACAAGAAAAAATAAAATTATAAATAAATAAATAAATAAATAAATAAATTTGATGCTACATGGTGTACATTCTGGATAATGGTGGTAATTCTATACATACCCCTTTGTCCGTCCATCTGTCTGTCTGTCTGCCTGCCTGCCTGTCTGTCTGTCTCTCTATTGTTTCACTCCTTTAGATTTGTTCATTGTGTTTTATAAAATCTCTGAAAAAGCATTAATATAAATGCCTAAGGAAACAAAGACTAACCTCATACATTTTTAAAAGTGACATAAAGGTTTCATTTAATGTGCAAGTAGAACTCTATATTATTATAATAATCTAAAACAATCTGTAGTAGGTATGTGACATATACCTATGATCTCATCTACTCAGGAGGCTGAAGCAGGTGAATCACAAGTTGTAGTACAGGCGGTTTATCAAGACCTCATCTCAAAAAGTTGAGAGCTGGTAGCCATACTGCTCTCTGGTTTCAATTCCCAGAATTACAAACAAAAAAAATAGAAGCCTCCCTAGTGCAATAGTAGGCAGACTCAATGTGTGCAACTTAAGTTTGGTGTCATATGAAAATGGTCTTTGACACAAATGTCTTGTGTTGCCAGGTAGTTTTCTTCACATGCTTCTCATGTTAGCAGAAGCTCGTGTATGTTAGAACTGTTTCCTCACTAGTGCAGTTGCATAGTTAGCAAGACTTCAGATGCAGGCACAGTTTGGAGACAAGTTTTTACTGAACTAGGAAGCTATTAAGTAAAATAATTGTATTTCCTGGCTTTTAGTTCTTGGCTTATTTAAGACCTGCTAATCTTTTTTACATTGGATGGGTACTAGCCTGTTGGTCTGTAAACACAATCCAGGATTAAAAGTGCAAATGTAGACTTATTAAAAGACAAAAAATGACACTGTGTATTTAAACATGTATTTATTTTGGGTCAGTCCTGAAAATTTCTAAACTAGCTGTGGCACAGGGAGTTATGATTAGAGATAGAAAGCATATATTTTGTTTCCCATTTGGGCAGTTTTGTTTTCCATTGGTCTGTTAAAAAAATATGCCTGAGGACAAAGATTAAGGGAATAAGGCCAGAATGTTTTAGTAAGCTCCTTAGTCTGTTTTATCGCTTAACAGCTGGAAATTTACATGAGGCATTTAATTGCTTTGAAGCTTAATTTCATATTTGTAAAATAGGCATCATATGCATTAGATAAGGCTGCTGTGTGAAGCAAAATAAAGCAAGTAGAGCTTCAGAAAATGCTTGTTTCTTTTGGTTCTCTTCATCTTATGTGGCACCAGGAGGCTGTTTGTATAGATTCTCTTTAAATTCTGGGATGGGCTGGACAGCAGGAAAAGCTTACTGACTGGCAGTTACTGTTGTTGCTCTTTGCTACCATCAGTGTGAATTAGTTATGTCTTGATTTATATCCTTTGTAACTTTGCAGATTTTAATTATGATTTGGTAAGACATGAATGTGTTCCCCCTCCCTTACTAGGCCTTTTAGTGAACTTATTGGAGGCATCGCATGTAAAATTTTCTTCACAAATATTTTAGTATGAAAAATAATACATTCTGCTGATTCACTGTGACAAAATATAAAGTGAAAAAGTGAAAGCTTAATAAAATTGAAGAAGTGTGAATAATGGTTGATTTTTTTTTTTTTTTTTTTTTTTTAAGGTTTCATTTTATTTTTTGGATTTTTGAGACAGTCTTACCATGTAGGTCAGCCTTAAATTGACCGTGTAGCCAAGACTGGTCTTAAACTCGTGTGATTCTGCTTACACCTCCTGAGTTTTGGGATTATAATCATGTATGACCGTATCTAACTGGTTAACATTGTTTAAAGCAAGTCAGTTATGGGTAAATAATTCTTTTTCAAGATGTCAGAGGGAATCATAGTTGCTTATTTATGAAAATTGTAATGTACTAGGATTGAAAGAAGGACAAAAGGCAGAGAAGGAATTTCATTATTAAAAGAAAAAGGCAGCTTTTGCCTGTTCTTAAGCTGGGAAAGGGAGCTGAGTTGATACCTGAAATAGCACAAGATTGAATGCAACCATTAAGAAAGTTGACATTAGGATATTTATCAAATCTAAAAGAACAACAAGACTTATTAAACTCTTTTATTAAATTATATATTTTTTTTAACTAAATAATCTAACAGTTCCAGAGAATGCAAGACCTTTGTTTTGTGTTCTCTTTGGGTTGAAAATACTGCAGAATACTGAAGTTTGAATCTGTTGAGTTCTTAGAGGCATAGGAAAATAATAGATGAGGTGTAATTTCTTAAGACAATCAAATTCAAAGCAAAGTATGATACAGGTTTAATCCTTTATTTCTTGGGGAATAATTCTAAATGTGTACCTTTTAACCAATTAAATTATACCAATCATAATATTAAAGCTAGCTTTAGTTGGTCTTAATATTTTAAACACATAGGAAACTTGTCTGCAATGCTAGAGAGAGGAGGTAGAGTGAACACTTTAGGAAGAGATTCAGAACAGTGGGTAGAAAACAACCTCTGAGACAGATTGGGAAGTACCTTTTACCTGTGGTCCTTGTCCCTTTATGGCTAACAAAATTATGTAATACTATTTTGTAAGATGATGAGATTGTAATGATGCTTATCTTAGTCCTTAAGACATTTCATTTAGCTGAATCTAGTTGAATATTAGAGAAAATAAAATTTCAGATTTGTGTCTAGCTGTTCCCCCAAAGCCTCATGTAAGTCATGGGACAGGCACAGCTCCTGGAGCCACTAGTGGCAGGGCTTGAGGGGCAGGACCAGAGAGGTGCGAACTGTTGAACGGTGGGCATGTGCACTGCCCCAACCCCAGTCTGTGGTATCTCAGGTATGACTCCATTATCCTGGACACGGTGGTGCCCCAGCCTCTCCTCCAGACCTTGTAGCGTGGGGCAGCAGTGTCTGGTCGCCTCAGGCAGAGAGGAGGTGTTTGGAGAAGACAGAGGCACTGACCCTCTCTCCTGAGCAGATGAAGCTCCAAGGTCTTGCTACATAATTCAGGCTGCTTTAAACTGTGAAACCTCCAGTAACTATGCGCTAAATAAACCTTTCCTTCTCTCATTTTGAGGGTCAGGTGTTTTTACCAGCAATGAGAGAAGAGTAACTAATAGAGTAATGGTGCCCTAAAAAGCATAAACAATAGTTGATAAGGCACAGATTAATTTGTGTCTAGGATGTTACCAACTCATCTTTATTTCAGGCTTGTATATATATATTTTAGCATAATATTCATGATTCTGTTTCGTGTGGAAAGATCCTGACTTGGATGACAAAGTATTTTCTACTTTGTGGGCCAAACCAAGCTGGTGTTATATATCTGTATATCTATTTCTATCCATATATAGGTTGTCACATTCTAATTCTTTGAATTAGGTAACATTTTATAAAAGAAGAAATGAAGATTGACAATTGTGAAATAACATGCCCAAGGTCAGACAGTTACCAAGTATGGAGTATTGCAAAACTTAATGTTTGACTGACTCCTGGGACACTGCTTTCAGCTTTTTCTCTCTCACATTTACAAGAAAAAATGCTGTGATACATATGTTTTTGTAGTGATTCTTGCATTTATTCCACTGTCTGCCATATCTTGTAAATGCTGTGATTGGTGTAAACAGATAATACTGATTTCATAAAGTTATTATGGCCTGGCTTAACTATCAGTTACAAAAAGGATATAATTGATTGTGGATATAAAAATCCACAATGTATACAGAATAGTGGATGTCTAAGTTATCTCAGATATAACATACCCTCTTAAAACTTGGTTTTACACTAATAAAATACATTAGCAAAATTTAATTGGGAAGTGTTTTATTATTCAATTTCATGAAGTTTGATCATGAAGACTTTAGAAAATATATTTAAATTACAAGATCACAAATAGAAGAATTCTACCGTGTAAGTTCAGTAAAATTGTGTTCATTTGGCCTAAATTTTTGAATGAGTAAATATTGTACTTTTAATGTCTATTTAAGAAAATTGTTAGGGCAGAGATATGTTCAGTGGCACAGCACCTGCCTAATGAGTATAAGGTTCTAAGTTCAATTCCTGGTAATTACTGTACCACCCCAAAAAAGAAAAAAAGTGTTAAGTTAATGTGCTTAAAACAGTCTGATCACTTTAAAAATACTTGTTTTATCCCCTAACAACCCTGTTCAGTAGGTACTATTGTTATCTTTGGATTTACTGACAAGGAGATGGATGCACAGGGAGGGAAAGTATCTACCTAGGGCTCCAGAACTAAACAGTACCTGAATTGGGATTCTAGTATAATCTGACTCCAGGCTAGGCTCTTAACCGTGTTTATGTTTGTTATCAGCCTTAGCTGTAGCATGTTGCTGTAATAAGTGAAGCCAACTAAGTAGCAGTGATCTTGACTTTTTGAATTTTTTTTGTACAGGGTCTTATTACATAGGATTGGACTTGTGATTCTCCTGCTCTCAGCCTCCCACGTGCTATGATTACAGTCGTGTGCCACCATGCCCAGTCTGAATTGCTGTCTCAGCATGCCCTAGAGGTAGAGCAGGAACAGCACACCGGGGATCAAACCCCAGCTGCTGCACTCTGCCTAAGCAGGCACTTTAGCCTGCTGAGCTATCTGGCCTGGCCCTTGAAAAAAAAAAAAAAAAAAAAAAAAAAAAGCCTTTGAAGAGAGGGTCTTACCTTTTTCCTAGTGAGGCACATGAGAAAAAGTTATAAAGAAATACCCATGTAATAAGGGCTACAAAAGTGACAGTAGTTCACTGTGGTGAAATTAGGTAATATATCACAAATATGGTGATCCCCGGTATTGATAGAATTCTGAAATTTTAGTCACTTGTATATTAAAAGGCTAAAATAGAAAGAAATTATTACTAGAACCCTAGATCTTTGCGATATAGATCCTTCTTCACTATTTTAAGACTTTATAGTTGTTTTTAGAGTCTCTGCTTTATCACAAGATACATTGGTTTGCCTTATTTATTATCATTATATTTAATGGCACCCAGCTGGCAGGAAGAACTATGAAATTTTTACCCATTGGTTACAAATTAATTATTTGAAGCAGGTTTTAGAAGACATTGTTTTGGTAAACATGCATAAAAATGATTTTTGTCTGAAGAGAAGTATTACTCATAAAAATGCATATTTGTATTAAACATTAAAAGAACATACAGATGTATAAAACAAAAAGTACATGTCTCTATTACTTTATTCTCTTAAAGTTGTAGTTACTTTTTGTGAGCCAATCCATTTATCATGAATAAATCTGTATTTTTAAAACCAGTTTAAATTTAAGGTATGTTATTTTAGTAGATATCCATTGAAGTATCTGCCTGATACTCTTCTGTCAGAGCTAATGCTTCCTTTTCTATCATCATATTTATATTTCTTCTTGGTTTTCTGGCCAAACTTTTTAAATCTAAACTAAGACAGTTAGTCAAGCTAGACTAAGTTCTCTTTAGTGAAAATTTGAAAGTAGAATCAGACGCACAGGTAAGTATTAGTATCTGAAGGGGATGTCTGGGAGACCAGGCCAAATAGCAACAAGGGTAAAAGTTCTTGCAACATTTCTGCTTCTGCTTTTGATGATTTTAACCTCTATCCTTTAAGAAATGTTCATATTGTTAGGGTAGCTTGTGTAGCTTTTCATTCGTTATAGTTTAAAAATGTCTATTTGACAAAGTGAGAACTAGGAGTGTTTATGACCCACACATAGCATCTGACATTTAGAAGGCTCTGCAGAGATTATTTTTTACTGCTCACTATTTCTGTTGCATTTTGTTGTACAAGGGACAAACTGTGCTTGCTAGGCATTTATGCCGCTTTTTGAGACAGGCTCTCTCTATGCGGTTTAGGCTGGCCTTGAGCTCACTTTTTGTAGCCCAGGCTGGGCTTGAACTTGCACTGATCCTCCTGCCTCAGCTTCCCAAGTGCTGGGATTACAGGTATGCACCACCATGGCCAGCTTATTTATTGTTTTAATATGCAGATTTACTACTATTTTTTATCCTTTTAAACACACATCTTGGGCTGGGGAGATAGCTTGGCAATCTAAGCACCTGTCTAGCAAGTTGAAGGTTCTGAGCTTAATTCTGGGTACTGCATGCCATGCTGGACCTGGAACTCTGGGCATGGTGGTGCATACCTGAATCCCAGTGCCGGGGAGGCTGAAAAGAGGATCACTGTAAGTCTGAGCTAAAGAGTGAGACCTCATACCAAACAAATAAAAAGATTTTTAAAATTTAAACCACATAGCTGGGCATGGTGGTGCACGCCTGTAATCCTAGCACTTGGGAGGCTGAGGCAGGAGGATTGGTGTGAGTTCGAGACCAGCCTGGGCTACAAAAGTGAGCTCAAGGTCAGCCTGAACTGCACAACAAGACCCTGTCTCAAAAAGACAATAAATAAATAAATAAATAAATTAAAGTAAAATTTAAACCACACATCTTTCAATGAATTATAATTTGCACAATCTTGACGTATTAAGTTTTAGAGATGAGGAGAGGGATAGACTTTTGAGTATACTGTTAAGTATTTTTTAGAAGGTAGGACCTCCTCACTGTTGAGTATAAGCACCAAGAAAAGTCAAGATAAAGGTCAAGGCCTGCCCATTTAGGCTAAGATACCACAAGCTATTTTTGCTTGTGACTTACTTAGATTGCAAAAAGGATAAGCTGATGGTGCCAACTCCCTGTACCATAGCAAAAGGTATGGGGCCAAATGAGTATAGTAGAAGTTGTCAGTTGGAGCTGGGGAGATACCCCGGTGGTATAAGTACCTTGCCTGGTAAGCACAAAGGTCCTGAGTTTGATCTCAGGTATTACATGCTGTGCTGGCCCCTGGGAGTCTCAGTGTGTTGGCCCATGCCTGTAATCCCAGCTCTGATGGGGAGGCTGAGCTAAGGATCACTAAAAGTCCAAACTGGGTAGTGAGACTCTGTATCAAAAAGGTAAATAAATAAAAGTTGTGGATTAACCAATTTCTAAAGCAGAATCACACAAGAGAAGAAGGCCCCATTCGTCTTTAGACGGAATTGATAATGTACTGACTCATGACAGTGATCCATCTTCCTTTCCTCCAGAGTATCACAAGACATTGGATCAACACTCCAATTAACTACAGTTCACCTGTTTAGCTGTGAACTCTGGGAGGATAACTTGCAGATTTTTCATTTCATAGTGGTAGAACCATCACCATATGCATGTTAGCAAATTAGCTGGTCCAAACTATCTGAGCTTCCAAAGTGGAAAATCTCTGTTCTAGAATGCTACTGTCCAATCGAAATACAAAGCCATATACACACATAACTTAATATTTTCCAATAGCCACATTAGGAAGAGATAATACCAATTTAATAATTTTTAACACAATGTGTTGGAACGTCAGTGAATTGTTAAATGTCTATTCAATGAAGTTTCTAAAAATCTGGCCCATATTTATACTTTAAGCACATCTCAGCAATAAAGTTTTCTTGGGCTGGCTGTGGTGGCCTCTGCCTATAATCTCCAGGAGGTTGAGTCAAGAGGATTGATATAAATTTGAAACCAGGGCTGTAAAGTGAGTTCAAGGTCAGGCTGATCTGCCTAGTGAGACTCTGCCTCAAAAAAAACAAAAACAAAAACAAAAAAATCCATAATACTTGAACTGTGTTTGACCTTTATAAATTTACTTTTGAAAAGTAGATTCACATATCTGTTATTCCAAATACAATAACCAGTAGCTGAACCAACTATCATTTTTCAAATTTAAATTAGTAAAAATTAAATAGAAGGAATCAGATTATCATTCTCTTCAGACATATTTTAAAGACTCATCAAATGTAGCTAGGAGGTACCATGTTGGACCAAGTGGCTATAGAACTCTGGGTAATTATTATTTTATAGCTAAAGAGACTAAACTAAGACTATATAGCCTTCAGTTCACGTTTTTCCTTAAACCTATCTTGGTTCCTTGTTTTTTATTCTAGAATACTTATTCTTTAATCCTTGTTTGGAGAGCATTGTAAGTGGGTCATATTAGGGTGTGCCTTATGTAATGAGGTTCTCACGTTCCTATAGTGATATGAATTCAGATGAAAGAAGCTACTTCACTAAGTGAAATGTCAGAAATCATTCAGTACAGGAGATGCAGCTGAGTACCAAAGAAGTATTTATCTCATATACTCAAGAGAAACTTGCTTATTAGCATAAGTATGTTGAGAGGGAACAGAACTGATTATTCTTTTTGTGTCTCATATTTAATCTGTTTTACAGTGTTTATATCTCCTATAAGTGCTAGAATGGGAAGAATTTAGATTAATGTTCAGAGGTTGAAACACTGCTATAAAAATAAGTGAATCTTAATCAGTGAAAAGAGTTCTGAAAAGAAATTTTAAAAATAAAATAGTTTTAAGTGGAAAATTTCACAAATTAGTTATTTTGATTTGTCTAATCGGACCTACACTTCGTATGTTTTGGTTGCAAGATAGTACTGTAGAAAATATTTTACCATATCTATTTTATTTTTTACTTTGTTTTATATTTAAAATATTTTCGAAAGAGTAGTATAATTGTGCATCATCCAGTGTAATCTGGTCCACAAATAGTAATGTTGTGGTTCTGCAGCTATATATAATTGAGGGTTTTTTTGGCAAATATACATGGCAACAAATACCATCTTCATATGACATACACATAACACATAACATGTATATTCCAGTAGATTTGGAAATTAATCTTCAATGTAGTTATTATATATTAACTTACATTCTTTCTGTTGAGTTTCATCTACTTTGCTGTAGCTCTTTCTGAGTTATTATGAAAATTTTCTTTTTTTCAACATGATCCATTTATCTTTGGGCTTTTTCCCCTCTCTATCATCAATGATTGAATCCAGGGCATTCACAATGAGTAACATGTTTGCAAAATTGTAATTCCATCCTTTGTCTCCCCCCCCCCCTTTCATACTGTGTTCTTGACAATGCCTATTGGTACAGTTTTTCAGTTTAATAATTTTCTTCCTAGTTCTTTCTAGTCTGTAGCCAAACTGTCTGTTGGTTTTAAAAATCAGCTAAAAGCAACTTCATTAAGTTTAATATGGTATAAAATAAAGACATTTTTAAGTATACATTTTGATGAGTTTTGACAAATGTATACACCCACATCACTGCTTCTACAGTTAAGATAATCATTTTCCTGATTGCAAAAAATTATGTTGCCCATTGATAATTGATTTCCCTTATATTTCACCATCTCCATTTAATAATAGAGGTGCTTTCTGACATGATGTGGTTAACATTCTGTTACAGAAATCTTTATTCTCTGGCTTTTACTCATGGTGTTTTGGAGGTTTTATTTCTGTTACATACAGTTGAATAGAACCTCTAGTCCTAATTTTTTGAGGAATCTCTGTACTGATTTCCATAGTAGTGACACCAGTCTATACTCAGACCATCAGTGAAGAAGGGTTTCTTTTTCCAGAGCCTCACCAGCATTTGCTGTTGACTGATTTTTTTGCAGGCTCCAGGTTTGAACTCATGACCTTGCACTTGGCAGGCAGGCACTTGTACCATGGAGCTATCTCCCCAGCCCCTGATTTCTTGATAATAGCTATTCTTCCTGTGGTGAGGATAATCTCAGTGTTATTTTAATAGGTATTTTTAAAATAACCAGCGATGTTAATACTTTTTCATGTATTTATTTGCTATTGTTCATCTAAGAAATGTCTGTTCATTACAGTTGTCCATTTTTGAATTAGATCTTTAAAATTGGGGGCTCTTTTTTGTTCTTAGTTCTTTATGTATTCTTGGTATTAGTTTTGTGTCTGAAGAACAGCTGGCAATTTTTTTTTTTTTTCTCATTCAGGATTACCTCTTCACTCTGTTGGTACATTTTTTGGCTGTGCAGAAGCTTCTTAAGATGATGAGATTGGGGCTGGAGAGATAGCTCATTAGAATAAACACTTGCCTAACAAGCACAGAGGGTCCTGAGTTCAATCCCCAGTACTGCACAAAAAAAAAAAAAAATTAAATTAAATTAAAAAATGATGAGATCTCAGTTGTTGAGTCTTCTTGATATTTCCTGTGAGATCAGTGTTTTGTTCTAGTCTTTGCCTACACTTATGTCTTAAAGAATTCTACCAGTAGTGGGTATTAATGTGGAAGTTCACACTCAGGCAGATGAAATGTTGCAGAATTCTTAGGTTTTACTTAAAGGCCTACATCTTATCACTGATATTTTTTAAATGTCTTCAAAATATCCAGCTCTGAGTAAGTTTCTGTCAAGTATCTTTTGACAAAAGTGCTTCATAACAAAAAAGTGGTTAGTTTATCTTACAGTTCATAATCCCTTAGGTCCTTTTCTAGAAACACACATATGATTTTGATATATGGTAGAAGACATTATTTTGTACATTGTAATTCTTCACAAGGGTCAAGTGTTCACTAAAGTATTAATTTTTTGCAGTTGTGTAAAATCACCACTCCTTCATTTTTAAATTGTAGATTCATGCTAAGGAACCGTGTAGTGATCACTAGTACATTTTTGTTCTAATGATGTTGCTGTTTCCAGTAATTTCATCTCCACTGCTTTTGCACCATTGGTGAAACAAGGGAATATTGTTTTAATACTGCTATGAAGTTAGTTTTGGTCTTGTAGATCCCAACTCAGTTATAGGGGCTTCATCACTGAAGCAGCCTTTCTGTTTCTCTAGTTTGATCCTTGTGTTAATGAGGCTTGTAGAGTCTCTTAACTTGTTAAGGTCAAAATTCCTGTTTCTTAATATGACTCTTCTCTGGGCATCTTGGGTCTCTTTATGTAATGTTCTCTAACCATATAGTATCTACTAATGAGTAAGCCTTGCTTGGTCTGTACTAGGACTACTTTGCTCTATGCTTGTCTTGGGCTATAGACCTTAAGATGTGGGGACAGTCTTGTTACATTCTTTACTTTTGACAAGTCTCATGCTTTTATTGTTGCTAGTTTGTCCCATGAGATATTTGAAAGAAAGTAAATGGTGTGGTGATTCAGTAATTTTCCTCAGAGACATGTTAGCTTCCCTACATGCCCACCTTCTGGATTATATTTTCTCTTGTTTTATATTGTAAAGTTTTTTTTTTTGTTTGTTTGTTTGTTTTTTTTTTTTTTTTT
>PVJA010001650.1:38457-56008 GCA_004027025.1 Myocastor coypus | reverse complement strand
CTCACTTTTGTAGCCCAGGCTGGTCTCGAACTCACAGCAATCCTCCTGTCTCAGCTTCCCTAGTGCTGGGATTATAGGCGTGCGCCACCACGCCCAGCTATATTGTAGTTTTTAACTTTCTCCCTAGCTTGGATGAACTTAGGGAGTTGTGTTTTGTTTGAAAGCTTGTTCTATATATTGTTACCACCTAAGGGAGGTCTAATCTGCCATTACTGAAAACTTAAAATCCATGTCAAGCAAAGCACTGTATTTGTTGCATGTTCATGTTTACTGCAATAATTATTTGAATTTTCATGATGTTAGTGGTAAATTCTTGATGAAAAACATTAGCTTGGCCATTTTCATGCTAAAGTATATTTTGAATGAAAAAATAATTTTAAAATACGTTTACTGTGTAAAGGTATTGGAAGTTCACACTCAGGCAGATGAAATGTTGCAAAATTCTTAGATTTTGCTTAAAGGCCTACATTTTATCACTGATATTATTATTATCTAACTCTGAGTAAGTTTGTCAAGTATCTTTTGACATAATGTGCTTTAGTTTTATGCACAGTTTTATAATGGAATTACTTATAATATACTTATAATATTGAATAAGTCAAGCATGCCAGTGCATGCCTGTAATTCAGTACTCAGGGTTGAAGCAGGAGAATCATTGTATGCTTTGGGCCAGTCTAATTACAAAATGAGACCCTTTTTCAAAAAACAGACCAAAAGCAACAAAAGAATTGGACATTTTTTCAGAAGAGACTCTCTAATGATGTACTTGTTCTGGGGTATGTTATATATTTCAGTTAAAAAAATAGCTTGTCTCTTAAAGGCTGCCTGTGCTGGGGAGAATACTGTGTGTTTGACATTTTCAGTTAAAATTTGATTCTTTGGTATTTTGTTTTAAAATTGACAGTTTTGTTTGCTTAAAACATTTTAAAGGGCTAGGAATATACTCAGCAGTGTAAGCGCCTGCCTGGCAAGCACAAGATCCAAAGTTTGATCCCTGGTACCAGGAATGAATGAATGAATGAATGAATGAATGAATGAATGAATGAATAAATGAATGAATGAATGAATAAATAAATAAATAAAATTTAAAAAACTTGGTCTTTGAATTTTGAGACTCAGTGTAGTAAGTTACTATCTCTGTACTCTTACAGAGTAAGAGACTTACAAACACTTGGACATGTTAACGTGCATAACTTTTATAAGTGCCACCATATGAACAGTTTTAGGCTTTTAATGTAGCTCTCAATTCATATAAACAGTCTGTAGCATGTCTGATAGTTTTGGGTTTTTTTTAAATGTAAAATATTACTAAGACACCTTATTCATACTGTATTTTTTGTCTTAAATTAGTTAATAATGCTTATAGTTAAATTGTACTTTATTATAATAGCACTTTAGTATTGCAGAAATTTGGCAGATTGTGACTTTGCACAAATGTAGAAATATTCTATTGTTATTTTTAAGAATTAGATGCAAATGCTGAAATTTAACATTTTTGTGCAATGAAATGAATTAGCGTAGCTAGTCATGCTTTCTGAATGTAGCGTACCATAGCTGAATGCATACTTACATAGCCTATATTAGGAATCGGAAGGTCACATCTTTGTTGCCATGGCACATTTAAGGATGGCATTTTAAAAACATGACTGTCCTACCTTAATTTTAACTGTCTGTTGTGATGCCAGTTGCTATGTGATTTCATCCTTTCTTCAGAAGGAGGCAAATGGAGTTTAGGGTTACAGGTGGAAAAGCTGGTAATTGTCAAGGCGTTGGGATTTGTACTTGATAACATTCCAGCTTATTAAATTAACCCGAAAGAATTTTGATTTGAGCTATACATTCCTTGAATTTATGTAATGATGGTTACTCAGATTTACATGTTTTTGTTTTTCTTTCAAATCTTTACTTTGTATACTTGTGTGTTTTGGGAGCTTCATTTGTGGCAAATGTATTACTTAACTAGATCTGTTTTATATTAGTGTGTTGTTAATGAATATTGATGATAAAAGATGAATTTCTAATTTTAATAAGTATCAGTTATCTTTGAGTTTTTCCCTTTGGTGGCTCAGAACTTTGAAAGCAAATTTTGAAGCATTATCTTGGGTGCTCCGCTTCAAGTACAGTCTGGCATTCTTGAAAGCTGTCATTGCTGCATTTGCTGTGTATTCACTAATCTCCACCCTAACAGTGGAGATCACCTGTTCCCTGGCTAGGTTCTTTAGTTGATGCACCTAGTAATTGAAGCCCAGAGAATGTTGTACATGGGCACAGTATTTTTCTCAAGCTTTCTGCTTCAGAGGGCCAGATTATTTATTTTCTGATATTATAAACTATAAATATAAATGAGAGAATTTTAAATGACATAGTTCTAAATGTTTGCTGTCACTTTCTATCCTTGTCTCAATGCAGATGAATTACCAGCAATTCAAGGACCAGGATAGTAAATATGCCACACTTCCTGTATGTTCACCAGGGCAGGGGTTAGCACAGACTGGCTCAGAACCAACTTTCTTCTTCTGTATGGCCTGCAGACCAAGAATTGTGTTTATGTTTTTAAGTGGTTTTTGAAACTCTGAAGTATATTTTTTGACCCATGAACATTATGTAAAATTCATACTTCAATCTGTATGTAAGTTTCATTTGAACAAAGCTGCATTCATTATTTTCTGTGGCAGCTTTGGCACCATATTGGTAGTAGGTAGGGTCAAGGAAGGGGTGAGTAGTTTGAGACAGTCATATCCATGAGGCTGAAACAGCTTCTGTTTGGCCCTTTCCAGAAAAGAAAAAAAAAAAAAAAAAAAAAAAAAAAAAAAAAAAAAAAAAAAAAAAAAAAAAAAAAAAAAAAAAAAAAAAAAAAATTGCGTACTTTTACCCTAACAGAAAGCATGTAATTAATTAATAATTACTTGTGCAGTTAAGAGACAAACAGGGTCTGGGTCTTTAAAATTTGTTTTCCATATTTAAATATTATCAGTAGCTAGTAGATTCTGTCAAAGTTAAAGTTCAGTCCACTTTGTTTTCATTTTAATTTTTTCCAGCAATCTTTTATAGTCGTTTATGAAAGTTAGATAAATTTAGACTCCTGCTAGTCTAATTATTGATACTTGTATGTCTCCTAAAACAAATCCAAATTTTGGATTTTAATTTACATGTTGTGAATTAAAAATGGTTAAGTATTTTTTGCCTGTGGTGTTGTTATTGTTAGTATGCTAAATAATTTTATGCCGAAACTTATACGCTTATGTCTTTAGGTCTAATGAAAGAGATATGTGTGACCTCAAAATATTTCATGTTCCAAAGGGATTACCCTTTTGCTTTGATTTGTTTTATTAGAGACAGAGTTTCACTTTGTAGTTCAGGTTGCCCTTAAACTCACTGTGTAGTCCAGGTTGGCCTCAAATTCACATCAATCCCCCCACTTTAGCCTCTGAAATACTGGGATTACACCATGCCCTGCTAGGATTAATTTTTAAAAGACACCTAAAACAAAGTAAAACTACAACTAAAATAATAGCAGATTTGTGTGGCAAAGTAGAAAAGCTGTAGTAGATAAAATATTAATCATAAAAAGAAGGATCGAGGTTTTAGGTGACTTTTAGAGGAGTTGAATTTTCACTACTTTTCCTCCACTGCTTGTTAAAAGCTGCAGTGTGAGCTGGGTGCAGTGGTGTGTTCCTTATGAATCCAGAACTCTGGGAGGCTGAAGCAGGAGGCCTGCCAGGTTCACTCTCAGCCTAGAAATTTAGCAAGTCCTTGTCCCATAATAGTTATTAAAAGACTAGGAATGTAGCTTGGTGTGAAGACCCTAACTTTAATCCCCAGTACTGCTAAAAGAAATCAGCTACAACATGAAAGGTGCCATTCCTGTAACTCCCATATGCAACTAAAAAATACACTTTTCATGGTAGCTTCTTTTTTTTCCATTAGCATGTAATTATTTTGCAACTATGGAAAGTTATCAGCTTTCATTTGAGTCTGCTTTATGATAAAGACTATTTTCAAAAGAAATCTTCACATCAGAATTTCATCCTCGCACAAAAATAAATGTTCTTACAAAAGCCTGCATGCTATGGATACATGACCGCAGTTTGATATTCCGGCACTTGCTGTCTTAGTTTTCTTAACTGTTGAGTATGCAAACATTTGAGGAATAATTCTGTTCATACTTTATATTAAAAAATAATTGTAGAGGGTGGGGATGTGTGTAGCTCAGTAATAGTGTGTGCTTATCATGCACAGGGTGCTAGTTTTGATCCCTAGCACCTGAAAAAAACCTCTTGAACAATACCAAATAGTCTCCTTTTTCTCTGTGAGATAAAGATCCATACTACATGTTTGACACCACAGATATTACTAAATCCTCTGTAGACTATGTACTCTGGTCTCTCTGCATGAATCTATGATAGTTGATATATTAGGTGCTATAAGAGATGAACGGTTATAATAGGACAGTTAGCACAGTTATAACAAAACTTAACTTGCGGTGTGATCTCTCTTGCATCTTTTGTAATTTAGAAGTGCCATACCAAAACCAGCATGGATTTCTTTTTCTCTCTTCACAGTATCCTGGGCAGAAGATTCTTTCTTAACATGAATCCTAGTGACTTCTGAATATGAGGTTTTGTTTTTTTAATTGAGACTGGGATCCAAGTCCAAATATGAAATTTAATTTTTATTTCACATATATGCTATACACATAGCCTGAAGTTGATTTTTTTAAACATTTATTTGTTTATTTGGTGCAGGGTCTTGCTATACAGCTTGGACTCATAGTGTTCCTCCTGTCTCAGCCTCCCCAGTTCTAGGATTATAGATATGTGCCACCACACCCAGTTTTAGTGAGTGGCATGGTGCAGGGCTTGCATGGCATGTGGTATTGGGGATTGAACCAGGATCCTTACACGTGCCAGGCAGGTGCTTAGACTGCCAAGCTGTCTCCCTGGCCCAGCCTGAAGGTGATTTTATATAATATTGTTAGTGCACCTGTGTTTTGACTGTGCCATCACTTGAGGGCAGGTGTGCAGTTTTTATTTGTGACATCATGTAGACAATTAAAGTTTCACATTTTGGACAGTTTTAGGCTGGGGAGGGCAAGGGTACCTAATCTACTTGTTTGTTCTTTTTGTGTAGCCTTACAGCAACAACCTCCCCCCCCACACACACTCACATTCCCCACCATACACATATCCATAGTATACATATACCACAGATGGGTCTGAGAAATATTGTAGATTAATACTGTATTATGTCTGGATTTTACATAATGATTTTCTCACTTGTAGGAATCTCCATAACTAAGAATTCTGTGTAGATAGTTTATCCAAGATAATGTGTATCATATACTTTTCTTAGTATCTATTTCCATAATGGTAAACCTTTTAGAGCTTTCAATAATATAAACAGCACACTGCTGCACATGCCATAGGTTCCTGACTACTGATCTGTTTTCTTGTAGTGACTTGAATTTGTTTCTAAAAATTTTTGATGAAAAATTGCTCTAAAAGAGAGTTCTTTAAAAAAAAAAAAGAGTTCTTTTTTGCAGCCTAAATGCAGAGAACTAGAGTTGTGTGCATTTCTGTGTCTGCTAAACTTTATGAGTTTCATGTATGAGTGATGACCCACTAAAAGGCTTGCACAGGGCTACAACTACAACTATTCTGAGGGACAGGAAGCCTTTGGAAATTCAGCAGTAAAGCAATAGCAGCAGCAACAAGCAGCCACAGTGGTAGTAGAGACAAGGCAGGCTCACAGTTAACATATTTCACAATGTGAGCCAGTGAGCAGAGCTTTCCCTACTGCTGCCTGAGGGAGACAAACCAAAACTGTACATTGCACGATTTTTCTACTTTCCTGTTTATGATGTCAAGTCATGTGATAGTACTGTACCATAAGTTGCCAACTTCGCTTTACTCTGGAGTAAAGATACGTTACTGCAGTGCTTTCTCTCTCTCTCTCTCTCTCTCTCTCTCTCTCTCTCTCTCTCTCTCCTTGTTTTTTTGAAAGAGAAAAAATTGTGCAATGTATGTTCATGCCTACACCATGCCGAGGCGACACTTACCAGTAAACAATCTCTGTATCCCTGAGGTAAGATACTGTTTCTGCTTTCCCTGCACAGTGCTGCTGCAGCACGGAGCTGATCCAAATATTCGGAACACTGATGGAAAATCAGCCCTGGACCTGGCAGATCCTTCAGCAAAAGCTGTGCTTACAGGTAAGAAAACAGCTACTCTGTGATTTTTATCTGTGGAACTAGGAGTCTGATTTTATAAAATCTTTATACACTGAGGTTTTGTTTTTTTTTTTTTTTTTTTCAACACTGATGAAACTAAATAAATATATATGCTATTAACTACTACTTTATTCGTAGTTGGGTATCTGTCTTATTAACTGCTGTTCTGTAATAAGCAGTAGCATTGCTTATTCTACGTAGACTATAGCTTACTTAAATCATAGCATGTTATTTACTCATATTTTATGGTTTGTATCATAGTGTTCTTACACCTCATCCTGTTTACTGTTTCTTTTTAAGCCCTTCACTATTGAGCAGGCAAGGGCATTTGTATTACTGTAAAAGTAGTTTTGATTGGAAAGACAACCTGCTGCCTATTACTTGGATCGATAGTTAAATAAAATATGCTGCAGCTTCACTCTTTTCAGCTGGTTATATTATCATCAGATGTTGTCAGTTTTACCATGATAGAGAAATTATTTTTAACTCAGAGAGTGTCATCATTTTACTTCAGATAATGCAGATTCTGGTCTTCAGTAGTAGTTTTAGTAAAACAAATGCAAAGAACAACAAAGAGAAAATGCTCGCCTATAAAAACCTCTCAGGACAATATAGAAAATGTTATTAGCTAATATGCTCTTGGTCAACTGTTTTCATTGATCCTCATTCTCAAAATGCTGCATTGGCTCTACTTTTGTTTCTGTCTGAGCATCTGAGTGCTGCTGCCTTTGCCCTCTCTTACTTAATCGACCTTTGTGATTGGGAGCCTCTGCCACTGCAGTGCCAACAGTGGTGTTTAACTACCTTTTAAATTTGCCCTGTTTGAAGAAAAGAAGTCTTTTATTCTCATTTAAGTTTTAGAGTTCATGCTGTGCATTTTAATCGAAGATTTTGAAGCAAATGGAAAATGTTAATATACAGAAAGATTTGAAAATGTATAGAATTTTGCTTAATTCTGCATAGACAGGTACCGTCCCATTGTACTTATGTTAATTATTGCTAAATTAAGTAATATCATTTTTCAATTAAAAAAATAAAAGTTTAAATGATTTTAGTTGCTGAATCAAGATAACATACAGTTGAGGAATAAAGCTGTTTAAATCAGTATGGTTAAGACATTGAAATTTAAATAATATCTTAGGGCTGGTTAGGTGTTTGCAGGCATTCACTCTCATAACAAAACCCTGGCAACCATAGCAGCTGATCTCTGGCCACAGGAGGAACATAGTTGATAGAAACAGAGGCACAGTATATTACAAATGCTGAGCAAGGCTGTCTGTATTCTCAGTGTCCTCCTTTCGACCTTAACACCTCTCCCAACTATCAGTGCCTGTCTGTCCAGTTGTTAGATTCATTTAATGCATTGATGCTTTTAGATCCACTTTTATTTTTTAAAATGCAAAATTTAAATACATGTTATTAACAAGGAGGACCTTCTAATTTGTAATAAATTTCAGGGAAGATTATATTGGAAAAGAATTTTGGCATAATCGCATAGGCTGAAGGTTCATGGAGGACAGATACTATGGCTATTAAAATTGATTTGAAAACCATCTAGGGTTGTACTTTGCTTAGATAGAAAGATAGTAAATTCTTTATGGTCATAATATTGATTTTACTAATTGTTCTTTTCTAGAATGTCTTTTGTTTTGGAAATGATTTGCAGCTTCTTGGGTATAATTTAAAAGAAAAATAGTCTACTAATAGCAATTCTGTTGGAACTGTAAATTGGCTTTACTTACATATTCGCTTTATATTGCATAATGAAGTAACACTTTGGTAAACTGTATTCCTCAGTGTTTTTCTGGCCATACAGGTTCTCTACTAACATTTCTTTGCAGTGAAATTATGGAAAGCATTATTTCTAAAGCAGAATTACAAAGATTAAGTATTAATTTAAAAGGAGGGAATGAGAAGTAAGATACTCACCTGGCACGTTTGAGGCTTTAGGTTTTATCCTAGGGTCCATAAAAGCAAACTTAGAAATGAAGGTAATGTTTGAATGGGGGGCAGGGCAAGGGTAATTATTGTACCATTGTTTGAGAGTGACTTCTTTGATGTTAAACATTTTTTCTTCAGAAATTTATTTGCTGAAAATCTTTTCCACATCCTTTCTTTTATGGTATTGCTTTGGAATATTAGCTAGAACTACTGTAGGTATTCTCTTATCATCCTTAAAGGAAATTAGCAAAGTAAAAATCTCTTGAAAGAACATTTAAAGGTATATACTTGATTAAAGCTCTCTTGTACATAAAAATGCCTAGTTTTACAGCCCTATACAAAACAACAATCTACTCTACTCTTAGTTTTACAGTTGAAGGACCCTATCATGCAGGCATTGGCTTTGGATCATGCTTTGAGGCATTTAAAAGTGAATTCTTAATTGGAGAGACTGTTGAAACTCCATTGAATTATTGTGTGAATAGATGATATGTTCAGAAATCTTGAGTTGTTTTGGGGAACATTACTAATGACTTTGATATTCTAAGTAATCAACTAAAGAACTTGGAAATGTTTGGAATTTCACTCTTTAAAAATTAAAAGTATGTCAATTTTATAGAAGGTGCCCATGATGTTACAGTCATTTATTTTTTTAAAGCAGAATATTTTAGCTTTTTTCTCATGAGAAACATTTGTAGGGATCTGTTGATCTTGCTGCGAACAGTTCAGCCCTGGGGAGACATGACTGTAGGAATGAGAAAGATAGAAAAGATGAATAGCTGGGCTAGGTGGTCGCCAGTCTGCCTGATGGGCAAGACTCACACAATGCACACAACAATGATCCTTTATTTAGGCTTCTACAAAGTTTGCATCCCATGACACAAGGCTACCAGCAACCAATAGCTGACTGGCCTGAGCCAGACAGGATGGTTTTCTCAGCACTTGGGTAGCTTTCTGATCCAGGCAAGGAGACCCAGACCCACCTACACACACGTGATCAGTTTCCTTGTTTCCTGAGGCTCCTAACAAACAATACCTTTAGAAATTAAGAAAAATAGGAAAAACATAAAAGAAAAAATATTCATAAGTCTGCCACCTAGAGTTGACATTTTGATATACTTGGTAGCCTTTTTTCTATGAGGACATAAGCCCTGCAGTTTTTGTTTTAATTGAATGAGCCTCATAAGCAACATGGACCTTCTGAGAGGGCATTAAGTGTATAATTATATCAGTTTATGATTATATCATAGTATCATGCTCCGAATATATTATTTTACAATGAGTCCCCTGATGTTTTGACAGTTACATAGCTTGTTTCACCTTTATTCTTCCTTGAGAGTTGTCATTTTATCAATTTCACTTGAATTATGCTTCATAATATTTAGGCTTTGTGCACACAAACATGGTAGGTATCTCTATCCATGAACTTAACAGTATAGTATATGAAGGTTTAGAGAATGAGGAGTTTCCCTGTTAATGGGGTGCACTGCAGGTAGTACTGTTGTGGAAGAGCTACACTTAAGCTCGAGGTAGTTGTCAAGAATGTTCATTGGTGGTCTAAGAAGGATGTTTGTTGACCATACAAAGGGGACTCCTTGGGACAAACACTAGAAAGAAGCAATGAGAAACTAAATGAAACAAGAAGGTGGGAGCAGATTGATGCTGAAAGTGTAGGGAAATAGATGACTAAGATGTAAACTGAGTGAGTTTGGATGATGATTACAAATTTGGCAAGGTAATAGGTCCTAGTAGTTTTCTAGTAAATTAGAAAAAAAGGAGTGGGAAAGAAAGATAAATTTGTACCAAGGTGTCTCAGGAATTTAGTAGTAGGTTTAATTTGATGCTAGATTTTTACTCAATTCAAAGTTTAGCTTTTCTTTTTGTTTCCTTTCTTCACACTTGGCATCTAGCCTGTTGATAATGAAGTTGATAATACTTTCTGATTAGCAGCCCAGACATTTTTCACCATCATGACAGCTCCAGCCTGGTCCACACATTCATCTTCTTTCTTCCATGATTGATACTTGTACACTGTGTTCAGTTCTCTTCATTATAACTGAAGTAGTCTTTCTAATGTACAGATGAACTCCATGTTCAGAAGAGTCTTTAGCATATTCCCATTTTCTCTGAGTTTAACTCAAAATTTTCATCAAGTTTTTCGTGATCTAGCTGCTGCCTTGCCTATCTCTGATCTTACAGTCTCCTTTGATCTGTCTTAGCTATAGCCAGATGCTTCTTTCCATCCAAAAAGATGAAGCCCCATTTCTGTTGTCTGGGATAGTACATGCTGTTTACTGAAGAGAACACTATCTAGAGTGTCTCCACACTGGAGAAGACTTGTACCCTCATTCATGTTTATTTGTTTGTTTGTTTCTTTTTTTTTTTTTTTTTCCTTGATGGATTTTCAGTATCTGAAATTGCATTTTTGCGGTTGTTTGTCCCAGTAGAACAAAAATTTTCCAAGAATTTAGACTTGCCTTTGTCTTGTTCACTTCTTTGCCCCAGGGCTTAGAAGAATACATATGATGATTAAATAAAGATATATATTTAAGGTTTGTTTACTGATAATTCAGTGCAACATATTTTCCAGGATTTTATTTTATTTTATTTATTATAATTTTTAAAAAAATTTTATTTTTTTTTTCTTGTTTCAGAACCTTTGTTTGTTTATTCACTCATTTTTATGGCCGGCTCAGCCCATCCCGAGGGCAGGACTGGCACAGCATGTGGGGCCGGGGATCGAACCGCGGTCCCTAAAGCCGCTCAAGCTTTCCCAAGCATGCACTTTAGACCACTGAGCCATCCCACCGGGCCCCTTTCCAGGATTTTACAAACACTAATTAACCACTAATTATTTGACGCTTCATGCAGCACTATAATAGCTTTAGCAAATTACTTTCCAAAACTGATTTTGGGTTGCTTACAGTCATGTATCACCTCTTAAGCGATATTAAAAATGTTTTAATTGGTATGGTGGGTGAAGTATGTATTTAGTTTTAGCAACTAAATCTATTTCTTGAATGGATCCTGTGATAGAGTGCATACCAGTTGTGGAAGCACACTGCCTGGCACTGCCATATTAGACTTCCAGATGGCTAACCAGGCCTAATATTTACCCCTTGTGGTTGCTGTTGGTAAGTCCTTAATGTCTTTTTTTTTTTTTTTTTTTGCTCCTTAACTGTGTTACAGTGTGGCATATTGGAATATCATGCGTTGTATATTTTTACTGTAAGGCTGCAAGATTGAGGATGTTTTTCATTATGTTGTTCTGAAATTTAGGAATTGTTTTCATTAGTAGAAAGTCCCAATTCTAGGTAATAAATAATAAAAGTAAACAAGCTATATATTTACCCATCTGAGTTTTATTAATGGCATTTTTATTTATTTTTGCAGTGCTAGGGTAGTGAAAATTATTGTACCAAGATGAGTTTCTAATTTTTTAAGAACTTAGCTTTAGTACTACAGAAAAAAAATAAAACGTGTTATTGAAATAAAATTTACTTTCAAGATAAGTTGAAAGTGTTAATTTTTTAGTATATAAGGTAAAATTTTATTAGTGATTAGCTTATAATTTTAGACCCAATAAGACAATTTAAAGCTTTATTCTTAAAAATGGTTGAAATACTTTTTTTTAAAACTTGTTATTATTGCCGGGCATGGTGGCGCACGCCTGTAATCCCAGCACTCGGGAGGCTGAGGCAGGAGGATCGTGTGCAAGTTCGAGACCAGCCTGGGCTACAAAAGTGAGCTCAGGACCAGCCTCAACTGCATAGCCAGACCCTGTCTCAAAAAAGACAAAAAAAATAAAATAAAATAAAATAAACTTGTTATTATTGTTGTATTTATTACAGTGTCTACAGAGTCTCACTACACTGATCAGACTCCTAGTGATTCTCCTGTTTTCAGCCTTCCAAGCACTGGGATTATAGGCATGCTGCACCATGCCCGTCTCAGTCAGTCTCAGCTTGCCCGAGGGGCAGGGCCAGCACTGTAGGCTGAGAGATTGAACAACAATTGCTGCATTTGCCTAAACTGAGTTGTGTTGCTGGCCCTGAAATACTATTTTTGAAAAGTGTTATAAGAAAATAATTTAGGAAAAAAAAATTTAAACCAGTACTGTTTTTAAAAGGCCATCGCTGACCCTGAGTACTTTGATTTAGTTTGAAAAAGGTATTTGCACATTGAACAAATAGGTCAAAGGCTTTCCAAAGCTAGTTAATTTCTTCTTTTGTAGTAATTTTTATATTACTTGAAGCAAGCTCAGCTTAAAGAAGAGTTAAGGTTTATGCAAAGATACATTATGTAAAGTATAATAACAATAACAGCTGACACCTTAATGCTGTCATAAGCCAGGCACTATGGTATTTAAGGATACTAAATTCTCATGGTGAAGCAATACTTGTACCAGTCGGATTATACAAGTTCAATTATAAAAGTTCACAATCGGGGCCTGGCAGGATGGCTCAGTGGTCTAAAGCGCCTGCTTGGGAAAGCTTGGGCGGCTTCAGGGATCGCGGTTCGATCTCCGGCACCACATGCTGCGCCAGCCCTGTCATTGGGGCAGGCTGAGCCGGCCATAAAAATGAGTGAATAGACAAACAAAGGTTCTGAAACAAGAAAAAAATAAATAAATAAATAAATAATAAAAAATTTAAAAAAATAAATAAAAGTTCACAATCATAACAGGTATTGCTAAGTCTTGAGCTTAGCAGTTTAGCTTCAGAATTGGTGCATTTATATATGCAGAACCAGATGTTTTATATATTTGTTTATTTGGAATGTGTGATCTGGCCTAAAATAAAAATAAAATTAGAGTGATTCATAAATTCAAAGGTGAAATTCTTTAATATATAATAAAATCAGTTAATACACTTTTTCTAACTTATTCAAAATTTTTAAAATTTACCTGATTTAATAGTACTTGTAAAGTTCATCATTGTATTATTTTAATAAAATGAATTGTTTGTTTTTGGTGGTAGTAGGGATTGAACTGTGGACCTTGTGCTTGCCAGACAGGCAGTTATGCCACTGAGCTATCCCCCCGGTACCTTAATAAAATGAATTGATTTGGTAATAAATTGATTATCAGAATTTATTAAAAAAAGAATTCATAAATGCTCTTAAGTCTGTTCTCTCCTAGTAGGCTGGATAAATATGCATTTGATACTTGGACAAAAATCTTTGAGGAAAAATGGAATATTTAAAATGTTTGAGCAATCTACAAGTAAGAGATAGCTCAAATGTTGTAAATGGACATATGAATTATAGACAATAACATATATATATACGTATCTTTCTGACTGTTTTGATATCCCCAGAACTCTTACGACTTTAGGATCTTATCATCAACCTTTTTTGTGATTAAAGCCATCTAACTTACATCATGAAAGTTAGTATGACCTTTCAACTCATAAAAATGACGTATTTGTGAAGAAAGTACCATGTCAACGTATATCCTGAAAATGGCAGTTACTTTCCTTATTAATGCAGTAGCTATGAGCATCTTAATTGCAATCTGGCTTATAGCTTCAACTACAACTCAGTTGCAATATTAAATATTTTTTTAAATTTATTGTAATAAAGTTGTTAATATCTGCATTCTTAAAATAGCACAAATGAAATTAGAAATAATTAATGCTTTGGTATTATAATGACTACTCATTTCTCTGAAATTTTTATTGATCTTTTTAATACCTTTGTAAAATTCATATACAATTCGAAGAAATACAGAACAATTCTCTGTACCCTGCCCCCTTAGTGTAGCTGTAGTGTAGTATCATAACCAGAAAACTGATGTTGGTACAAATACAGGACATTTCTGTCATAGATGATGCTCTGTAGTTTTGCCTACTTTTATCTTTATCTAAATGTACTGTTAGTACTGTGAGCCTCATAGAATAAATTAGGAAGTGTTCCTTTTGCTTTTATTTTCCTTAAGGAGATTGTGAATTATCAGTATTATTTCATTCTTAAATGTGTAGTAGAACTCGCTAGTGAAACACTTTCTGTCTGATGCTTTATTTCACTCTTGCCATCTCAATTATTTAACACATGTGGGACTAATCAGGTTATCACTGCTTGTATGAGTTTTTGTAGTTAAAACTTTCCAAGAATTGGTCTATTTTATCTAAACTCTAAAATTTATATTCAGTTATAGTTTTTTTTTTTTAATTAGGCATTTGATGTCTGTAAGGTCTGTAGTAATTCCTCTTTCATTTCTAATATTGGTAAGTAGTGTTTTCTATTGTCAACTTCCTTGACCTTTTTATTTATTTTCCTTGACCTAATTATTGATTTTTCAAGTTTTTGCTTTCAATGTTAATTCTATTATCTGTTTACACTGAACTTAATTTTTTCTTAGTCTGAGTTCCTGAAGTGTAAGAGAGAATTTAACAGATGTTTTAGAGGGTGAGTTGATACTTTGAGATAGGGTCTTGCTTTGTAGTTCAGGCTGGCTTTGAAATTACTTTGTAGCCCTGGCTAGCCTCAAACTGATGGAAACCTTGTCTTAGCCTCTTGAGTGCTGGGATTACAGACGTGCACTACTTATGCTCTAATAAGATTTTTCTTCTTTTCTACTGTGCATGTTATATAATAAATTCCCTTCTATGCATTCATTTTGCTATGTTCCACAAATTTAGGTATGTTCTTATTTTCATGCTCAGCATTTTCTTTTATTCTCTTTAGACTTCCTCTTGAATCCATATTTAGAAATATGTTGTTGGGATTCTGAGCGTTGTTACTTTTTTTATGATGCTTTCTAGTTTGATTCTGTTGTGCTTAAACAACACTATGTTTGATCTCAGTTCTTTTGATTTTGAATAGAATGTGTTCTATTTTGGCACATGTTCCATAAGTATGTAAAGAGTTGTGTCCTGGCATTGTTAGATGTGTTCTGCAAATGTGTATTAGATCTTACTTGTTTATGATACTGGCTTCTGTATTTTTTCTGATTTTTTTTTGTCCAGCTCAATCAGTTAAGAGAGGAATAGTGAAGTTTCTAATTATATTTGTAAATTTTACTCTTTCTCCTTGAAGTTCTTTTTTCTTAAATACCTTACAGCTTTGTTATTTGTTACATACACAGTTAGATTACTTATTCTTAGTAGATTGACCCATTTTTCTTTTAAGGGGTGTGTGTGTGTGTGTGTGTGTGTGTGTGTGTGTGTGTGTGTGTGTGTAGTCTCACTACAAAGCTTGGACTCAGAGTGATCCTTCGGATTTCTGCTTCCTTAGTGCTGGGATTATAGGTTTGCCCCACCATGCCAGGACTCCATCGCTGTCTCAGCACACCTAGGGGGTGGTACTGGCACAGCCTGTGGTGCCAGGGATTGAACCCTGGCCCCTGCACTTGCCTAAGCAAGGGCTTAGTCTGCTGACCTACACTGCCAGCCCTGACCCATTTTTCTTTACATGAATACTATCCCTGATAATGTAAAATTTAGAGCAAATAAAATTATTTGATTAATGTTTCTCCTCTTTGTTATTAATATTTGCATGATATATGCCTGATAGTTATGTATATTTTTTCTGGTTTTTTTCCCCCTTTATTTTATATTTTGGGTTGTTTGCTTGTTTTTTTGGGAGAGAGAGAATTCACTATGTACTCTACGTTGGCCTTGAATTCAGTACATAGGTAAATTGGCCTCAAACTCAGTGATTCTCCTGTCTCAGCTCCCCAAGTGTTGGGGCTACAGGCCTGAGCCACCATGCCCAACTACTTTAAACCTGGCAATATCATTATATTAGAATCGAATTTATTTCACACAGAATATAGTTATGTAGTGTTTAATTAGTGTATATATAGCTGTATAGCATTTTCTTATCCATCCTGACAATCTCTTTAGTTAGTATATTCAAGATCCTTAGTCCTCTGTGGTGGACTACTGACCTCCAGAAACCTGAGATAATAAATTTTTGCTCTATTAAGATACTAAATTTATGACAATTTGTTGCAATAACAGTAGTAAACTAGGGGCCCGGCAGGATGGCTCAGTGGTCTAAAGCACCTGCAGGCGGCTGCAGGGACCTCAGTTCGATCCCCGGCACCACATGCTGCGCCAGCCCTGCCCTGAGGGCAGGCTGAACTGGCCATAAAAATAAATAAACAAACAAAAGTTCTGAAACAAGAAAAAAATTTTAAAAAAATAGTAAACTAATACAGCACCTGTTGGATGTCTTTTTTATTCAGTTTGAAATCTTTGCATTTTGGTATGACAAGCGATTTTTTTTAAT
The DNA here is from genome assembly GCA_004027025.1 of Myocastor coypus. Classification (NCBI taxonomy): domain Eukaryota; kingdom Metazoa; phylum Chordata; class Mammalia; order Rodentia; family Myocastoridae; genus Myocastor; species Myocastor coypus. Next base: position 39,603 of record PVJA010001650.1, on the reverse strand, counting down.
TGATATGTAGGCCTTTGGTTTATGTCATAAGCCTGGATTTTGTTTATTTCTGCCTGGCTTGATTTTAGCTAGCTTAATTTGACACTGTTCTGACAAAAGAGTTACTCAGTTTGAGGATGCTCCCCTATAGTTATGAATAGAAGTCTAGGTTCTCTGCCTTTTGAGTTTTAAGGAGTAATTTTTCATTCCTAGGCATGAGTTGGATACCTGTCTCCATCCTGGTCCTCTACTGATACTTTCCTGACTGTGACAGAGCAGTGTTTAATTACTTTTACTCATGTAGCCTCCACTGACAGGTTGGGGTGAGGTGTTCCTTTTGCTATTGAGCTGCAGTACAAATCTTAATTCTGTATTGGGCCTGTTATGGTTTATGTCTAATTGTCCCCCCAAAGCCTCATGCAGTCATGGGGTGGGGACTTCTACAGTTTGAGACTTGATTTATGATCCCTGGGATTATGTGTTTTAGTGCTGATGGGATTATGGGTCTGAGTACTTCTGAGATTATGGGTGTAGCCTAAGACAGATAGGCTGAAGCGGAGGGCTTGAATGTAATATAAAGAGAGACAAAGGCAGACTTGTGCTGTTGTTCTGCTATTCCGCTACCCTGGTTGGTCAGTTGTCTCTGTTGCAATTGTTGCTGTTCTGCCGCCATGACCTGGATACTCTCTGCCCTGTTCCACTCAGCCTTGGGCCAGCTGAATACAGACTGAAACCTCCAGTAACAGTGAGCTAAATAAACCTTTCTTTTCTTCATTTTGGGTGTTGGGTATATTTGTCCCAACAATGAGAGAAAAGTAACTAAGACAGGGCCCCATGTGATACTGTCCTGGGGAGAGTATTTGAGAGCATGTTGTTGATGCTAGGGTGGGGATGAGGGCAGAGTACGTGTTCCCCACATGATTTTTCACCAAAACTGCAGAGGAGGAGTTAATTATTAATGGAAAGTCCTCATCTGATGTTTCTCACTAATGCATACAGATAGTGCAAATGTAGCCCATCATTGTTGGCAAGGGTGGAAGTGGGTTATATATTTGAGGGTTTGTGTATGTACGCATGGTATTTAGCTAGGATAAACTGCCTTTTGTCTTTTTTTTTTTTTTTTTTTTTTTTTTTTTTTTTTTTTTTTTTTTTTTTTTTTTTTTTTTT
>PVJA010001650.1:18288-38357 GCA_004027025.1 Myocastor coypus | reverse complement strand
CTCCTGCCTTTTATCGTAAGGTTTTCTGTTATTTGTAGGCTCTACTTTTCTTAATCCTTTGTCTAGAGAGAGTTGGTTTTTAGAAGGTGTTTTTATTTGTAGTAGTCTCCATTTTGGGTTGGTTTACTTCTTTCACTCTTAGGTTTGGACATCTGGAGCAAAAGGAATTTGAGAACCAAGCACTATCATTCTTTAGAATAGTCTGTCTTCTCTCCACCATTGGGAGGCTGCTTGTGTTTGTGTATAATGTCCAGAGGTTTTCAGGTACACTGAATGAAAGGAATAGGGAAAAGGGTATTTACCCTACTTTCCCAGAACTCTTGAAGTTATTTTTCAATCAGTTATTACTATAAAGAATTAGTTATTACTCTTATGAACAAAGGATTTAAGCATTTATGTATAACTGCACATATAATAGGGATTTTTGTGAAACACATTTTGTATAAATACTTGCCAATTAGAATCTGAGATTTAAGCAATTGTGAAAAACAAGATAATATTGGACCCTGAGTGTTATTGACATAGTAGTTATAGAGAACAAAATTGTTGAAAGCTTTAGTTTTTAAAACTGAATAAAAGAATTATTTCAGTATTTATTACTGAAATTATAACTGACTATAAGTAAAAGCTGTCTACTGCCTGGTGCTTTGTCATTTGGTAACAGGGAAGTAGTTGTAGGCCTTCTCACTATATTTTTTCTGTATGGTTCATTTATACCATTTATTCTTTGACTCAGCTCTGATGTTCATATAGGTCAGCAGCATGCATTTTCAAAGTTTTATCTAGTTTAGGAGGACTATTCAAAAACTTTAAGAAGTTTCTGAGCATATAAAGTGAGTTTATTATCAGAAAAAGAGAAATGTTATTGAATGGTGAAATTAATGGAATAATAGTAATCATTTAGGAGTAAGGAAGAACCATAACTAGAGTAACTAGCTTACTGTTGAATTTGTAGTTGAGTTCTTACAAACTTCGTCTTTGTCTGCTGTATCCTGTGTACTTTGCTGTACAGAGTGTCAGTGTCACTGTATTATTTCATTCATTCATAATGCTGAGAAAACTGGAGCAGAATACAGTGCAAAGATTTCTTAACCTAAAACCAAAAGTCATCAAAGAGATACATACCTTTATACTCATATTTCCAGACAAAACTGTCCTTAAACCTCCATTTAGTGCCTCCCACCAGGCTGTTTAAGCAAATGTCAGTAAAGAATGTCCTAGCTGGCAGTAAAATGTGGACTAAATGATACGCATTTCTTATGGAACCATTCACTGAAGCTTTGGAACATGAGGGAGGATTATAGTGACCCTAAGAGGCAGTGCTCTTTCTAACTTTTTCCCTGCTATACAGTAAAGGTATCACTAACAGCAGGCTTATGCCAAGTAGGATATAGTGGTTCAATGGCGAAAGAGGTAGTGGAGTTTAAGGGGCAATGGATGTAATTGCTATTATTTTTCAGTCACTACTAGTAGTTGTTCAGTTCCATATGAAATCTAATTTAGTCTTATGTGTTAACCTAGCATTTCCTCAGCATTTAGTTTATGCTAGGTACTCTGATAAGTATTCACTATAATAATCTTTCTTTATGATTTCTGAATTGTGTGCTAGTTTTAGAAGGTTCTTAAGCTGTGCCACTCCTTATAAATTATATAAAGTTACCCTATCTAATGTTTCTATGGCTTCATATGGTGGCTTCATATGGTGACTTCTTATCCCCAGAAATTTGTTTGACAAAAGTGGCATATACGTATTTTAAACTTTATTTTGTTCAAAAGAATATTCATTTATTCAGTATCTTGTCAATATTTAATAAAACACCCTGTTTTTTAAATTAAGAAACTTAAATCCTTGAGCTTACTGTTTCATTGATCTTATTAAGATTATACCAGATCCATTTCATTTAAATAATTTTATTACATGTTTTAATATCAAAAGGGTAGATTTCCCCATTTTTCTTCATGACTTAAAGCAGCTTGGAAAAATTAAATAATATACTTCTTTTTCCCCCATCCTTGATTTTAACATTTTTAAAAAATTATTTTTAACCTTCTTAAAATTGCTTTCCTTGGAATACAGTTCGTACTTTAAGTATGAGACAATGTTCTGCCATCCCAGTGTAAGACACAAGGTGTGATTATTAGACTCCCCAATGAATCTTTTAGCATTTATACCTTTATGTAGTCCTCCTCCACATTGTATCAGGCTTATTCTGTATAAAATAGCTTGTGGGAGAGCTGATCATACGTCACATCCGTCTGGCCATCAGGGACCATGGCTTGTTTTGAACTCTTACTCCCTTGGACCACTTGCTCTGGAGAAAGCAGTTTGCTATGGTGTGAGCTGCCCTGTAGAGAGGCCTGTCTGATGAAGTGTGAAGTCTGTGGTCACTACAGCCAATAGAGGCTGAGGCCTTAGCAGTTACACAAGAAGGCTGGGAAACATGGTTTAGTCTGACACAGCATGGCTTAGCCTACAGCATGGCTACAACCTTGTGAATGATGCTCCTTCAGAGTCCTTCAGCCAAGTACTCCCAGATTGCAGACTCTGAGAAACTATATGAGATTTTCTATATTCTTTCAAGCTGTCAAACATTGGAGTAATTTGTGAGGCAGAATGAGACTGCCAAGGTACAAGATAACTCTTAAAAAAATATTTACTTAATTGCCGTTTTCTTTCTTTCATTTTATTTTATTTTATTTTATTTTTCCTCTGTCAAAGAGAAGGATAGGAAAGATAAACCAGAAAGTAATGAAACTGGTGCCATGCAAGGAAGTTGGGATTCCAGAAAGAAAAGGAAATAAAGAACTAGTTCAAGTAATTATTGAGCACAGTATTTTGACTGTACATTCCCAGACCTAGGAAAGAAAAAAAAGTTCCTCACAAACCTTGTATTCTTGTTAAGTTTTGTTTTTCTAGAATATTAAATAGTAATTCTGAAACTATGCATATTTTAAGATTGAGCAACTGAGTTAATGTGTTGGTAGCCAGGGTCTTATGAAAGGGAAGGAAATTTATAAATGTGGAATGGGAGAAATCAAAGGGAAAATTTGTGGAGATGAATTGAAGTTGTAGGCATCAGAATTTTTAGTTAGAGAATTATTGACAATGTTGTTACAAAAAATAGAAGCAGTAAGACCAATGAGACCCAACAGTAATAAAGCATAATTGCTTTCCAGATGTTGGTTTCTACATGCTGTTCTCCTACATCATGTTAAAAGAACTCAGGCCAGGGCAAATGACCGGTTGGGATAGACCAGTGAAAGTATCACATGACTGTAGAAGAGCTTGTTGTTCTAAGAACATGCAAGTACTCGAACAAATACTAGAAGCTTGACATAAGAATATGGACTCACAGGGAAAATAAGACTGCAACCTGCTCAATGTCAAATGTATTGAATGTGTGGTCTCACAACATTGAGGAATAAATTTGTGAACCAAAGGAAAAAGTTAGAAGCATTTAATTGGAAATAAGAATAGCTCCTGGATTTCCAGGAAGGATCTTGAATGGGCCCAGGCCCTTTGTCAAGAGTAACTTATATAGCAAAATGACAATGTGAGTACAACATGGGTCAAACTGTAATTGACCTGTAGAATTATCAGTGTAGCTGCTTAGCTAATATCTACCTAATAGGGAAAGTGGTCATGTAACAAGGGTATATGTAAAAAATATAGGCATTTTGGAGATGTCCACATGTTCTGGCCACTCTTATAGAGTCTTGCTCTGCAGCTCTGACTTATAGTGATCTTCCTGTCTCAAGCCTCCCCAGTGCTGGGATTACAGGTATGTGCCATCATGCCCAGAATCAGTGGCCAGCATGGTACACCTGCCATTCCAGGGCCAGCATAGCATGTGATACCTGAGATTGAACCCAGGTCCTTAATACTTGCCAGGCAGTCAATTAGATTGTGAAGCTCTCCCTAGTCCCTAGAAGACATCTTCAAGTGCCTCTCAAATCTCGGGCAATTTACCAAATACATAATAATGAATTTTGTAACCTGTAGGATAAAATAGGAATAGATGTGTCTCTGTAGTGATAATGAAGCTATGAATGAAATGACAAATTAATAAAGAGACATCCTGTTTGTTGTTCAATGTAGTTAACATGTAGTTAATATGGAAATACTTAGAGAGTTTGAAAATCACCATTTGCAACTGTCATGATAACCATTGAGCAGGACAGAAATTTTAGCGCACACTAAATCTCAAGAACCATGTTTAATTAGCAGTATGATTCTCATTATGTCTGTTCATAGATTGTCACTTAGGAAAAAATGGCTGTGCAGTGAAGAAATCTGACAATATCCTTACTGAGTAATCGGAATTAAGCAGTGAGAGCCAAATAAACCTTACGTGCTAACAGATATACTACTTTAAAAGGTATTACTGTGAAGAAAGTATCATTTTTAGAATATAGGCACTGAAGTACTCGTATGTATATTACAATGTGTATTAACACACAGAGATAGAAAAGAGAATATAAAATACATAGGCATAATATTAAAGTTTGGTGAATCTAGGCAAAGCATATGCAAGAGTCTTGTTTTAATTTTGTAGATTTTTTTGTGTATTTAAAATTATTTTCAAAGGAAGGGAAAGAGAAGTAAAAAAATTGATTCATTAAGTACATGTACCAACTCCCCATGTTTACTACAAGCATGCACTAAGAACAGTTATTTTAGAATTTTAAATCATTTTCAATAAAATGTTTTAAAGTTATTAGGGAGAAAAGGAAAAGGACTTTATGTGATTGATAAATGATATATAGTCAGTCTAGACTAGTCTTCATTACTTTTCAGCTGGAGTCTGTTTTAAATTGTTCCTAGTACTTAGGGAATACTCACCCCTTTTTTCCCTCTTTTTCTTTATACTTCTAACTGCATTAATAGTCTTTTCTGTTTATGATTTTCTCAAAATTCAATGGTTATTTCTCTACTGTGAATAAAATTAAAAGTTCCCTTGCTTCATTTTAAGTGAGAACATTTTATAAATATTGTTATAATTATTACCCCTCACTTTCTTTTGTTCTATTCTGAAAAAATTGTTGAACATTGAATTTGTTATTTTGAAGTCAGCTATCTGTAGTTTTTGTTTTGTCTTTCCATATAACCATAATAGACACAATGTGCCTAACAGGATGAGAAAACATTTACTCTATTCTTTGAGGAAACATTTTGTTAGTTGGACACTAGGTAGATACTAACTAGTTTCCAGAACACTTCGTTAGCCAAATTAACTTGCTTAGCTTTATGCGTATGATAATGTGTGAGGGAACAGTATTTCTTAAGGGAAGGATGAGGTTTACTTAGAATGCCAGTAATTTAGAATGTCTTAATTTTGTATATCAGCTCATTAGCCTCTGACAGTTTGGGAAATATTAAGCTTTTTTGATATTAACAATGGAAGTTATCTGAACTGATAATCTGCCTATGGAGAGAAGTACTGAGAATTATATGCTTAAATCCTTTTGAATGAAAGTGGAGTGTGTGTAGTCATTTCAAGTGACTATGGCTATTGCTTTTCTTGTGGAAATTTGTGTTAAAAAAAAAAAAGTATTTAGGAGGTTAATTAGATGGGAAATAAGTCCTACATGAAAAAATCTTTACAATATTAAAAGACTGTCTAGTGATTTATATATTACCAGAACTTTGTCCTTCCCTGTTTGATCATATTCTTCTTCTTTGTGAAGAGAGGTAACATTGAATATACCACATTTTGTCTATGTTCTTTCTCACAGATTTTTTCTTTTCTGTATGAGGAAAAATTTATTATTCTTGATAATTCTAGTTATATACATTTGGCTTCATTGTTTGGATATGAGCCCCACATGAGTAAAAAAGGACCTTTTTTCCCCCCTATTGATGTTCTAGTATTGCCATGTGTTATTTGTCTACTAATCTGTTGTCCTACAATTGCAGGGAGAGTGGATGATAGACTGCTCATAACAAGACGTAAAAGTGACTCTTGTTTTTAAGAAGTCATTAGAATGCTGGGGGCAGTAATAGTTGAAGAAGAATGTCCCTTTGAAAGAGCAATTTGTGAACTGGTTTGCGAGATAAATCTTTTCCTTTTAAAAACTAGTAAGGAAAAATATAACCTCTTACCTATCCTGTAGAACAAAAATAAACACACCAAGTAGATACATTAATAGTTGTTTGCAGAGAAGGTGAGTAGAGAAGGAGAAAGGAAAATCAAAAGTGGAAGTGTTAATTCAGCTACTTTTTACTTAAAACTGTCACATCAGAAGATTGCGATTTTATTTGTTCCTTTTTCCTAAGTCTATATTTCTGTGCACACCATTTTTTTAATGCACACTTTTGAATATTGAATTGTTAATTAGAAAGTATTTGACAGCTTTAAAGGACAGGATTTCATAGAAAGTCAATGTTACTGTTCTCTCTGTTACTTAAAATACTTTGGGCCAAATGTTATACTGAAATACTGTGTTTGATGCTTTGAATTAACAGATTTGAGACCCAAGTATCATATAATCTGTTGGAGAAAAAAACAGCCATGGACATGCTGGCATACCCATCTGCATACACATAAATTTTATGTAATTTTTTTCCTGGAACAAGAAAACATTATTGAGTGACAATTTGTATATATTATTTTGTTGCTGAAAGAAAAACGTAGTTTTCATTTTAGATCCTTATTTGTTATTTTTAAGAGAAAAATGACTGAATAGTAGTTGAGGTGACTTTGCTTTTCTCTGTCCAGTTTTATTAACATGTATACTTATATTTGTATTAGTATACGTTCAGAGTACGTGTTTGCTTTCCCTGTAGGGAGTTAGCAAATGTGCGTAATACCGTTTTATGCCTTTATTCATCCTCTTTCCCTTCCCCCATACATCTCTTCAGATTATTTAATCGAAGAATCAAGGTAGTTTTCCCCCTAAATATTTGTAGTAGAAAATAGATTAAAAGCAGTGTGAGTCAAAAGGAAATGGGCATATTATTTACAATAGAAAAAATAGGACAAGAGTTTATAAAAAAAAAAACCTTGTTACTGAAATGGGTATACTTGTTTTGTAAAAAATCAGTACTCTGAGCACTTTTTACTTAAAAAAGAGAGCTTTCTGGGAACTTAATTAAAAACTAATAGAAATGGTAGTAAAAATAAGCTATAAATTTGTTCATGTTAAATAAGATGAAAGAAGTACTGGGAAAGCTACTGTATAGACTGCAGGCAAACAGAAATGACAGCCTTCTGTGTTTTTCCTCAAAATATTTTTACTGTAGTATAATAAAAGGTATTAGCATTTTCCAAAGCTTGTTAATTTTGCAAAGGGTACAGAATTCTAACATTGATCTAAGACCCCAACAAAAATTAATTTTTTTAAATTTACAAAACAAGTGCAGAAATATTTCTAGGAAAGCATTTATGCTGCTGAATTATCTCCCCTTATGCAAGAATTATTTCTAACATTTCTATTTTATGTATACTTTAACATTGTGTGTGTGTGTGTGTGTGTGTGTGTGTGTGTGTGTGAAATTTTTCTTTTTATATGTATTTGATACAGGGTTGTAGTGATCCTATTTTCAGCCTCTGCAGCACTGTGATTACAGGCACGCACCATCATTCCTGGACTTAGTGGCCAGCTCAGCACAGCAAGTGGTGTCAGGGATTGAATCCTGGTCCCTGCGCTTGCCTTAGCAGGTGCTTAATCCACTGAGCTATCTCGCTGGCCTTTGTGTGTGAATTCTTGAATGGGAGAGCCATTTTCTTTGCAGCTTAACACAGAACCACCCAATGACCAGTAATAATGATGCACATAATTATGTTCTTTCCTAATGAAAGGATGTCTAGAATTACTGTTAACTCTGTCGTTTGCCCTAGAATATATGTATCCCTAGAATTATCTTTTTGTAAGACATTAAAGGTTCTTAGTTCAGTTTTTCTCATAGGAACTACAGATCTCACAGTAGAGAATGAATCCTAAATATTGGTGTGTAGTTTTTCTTTTTACCAAATAGCATCTCTACATATTTCAAGGGAAATCATTAGATTCCTGAAATTTAAAATTTGTACTCTTTCAAGCAATTACAGATAATTCTTTATAAGTTTGCCATAAAAATGTTGACTTAAATCTTGTAAAGTTATTAAGATAAGAAAATATTAGACTGTGAATCCCAACATAGACTGCTGAAAGTTTATAATTGAAAATCTCTTAGGTAATCTGAGTCACCATTCTTACATAATCATATATGAAAGCTATTACACAAATGAATGATTCTATCAATTAAGCCACATTTACTTGAATGAATGTATCTTTTTTAATATGTAATATATTTTGCTAGCAAAGAATGAGAGGTAAGAATTTTTTAAGATTTTGAAGAGTACTAGTTTATCTTAATTACAACTTTATAGTGTATGACTGTTACATATCACAGGCTTGAAATGTAAATTTACTTAAGACACGTTTCTATTTTTTGTCATACTAGGATTTTTACTGTGTAGGCAATTATTTGGAGACAAATAATTTGAGATGTTAAAAGATGAACCAGAATATCACCCTTCATAAACATGACCAACCATGAACTATGTGTCTGTATATAATTTGTCACTACTTTTTAATGTTGTTCTTGAGATTAAAATTTTTGTTTAATATACTTTAGAACATTGATCATTTTTTCTTTAATTTTTTTATTGGTTGTGCACATTAAAGGGTTTTATTCTGAGTCATGCATTTTACTCTGCTCTCTTTCTACCACTTCCTTGCCCTGCCGTCCTCTTCTTTTCTATCTAGTCTCCCTTCTACTCATCATCTTTTATAGATTCCAATAATAGAACAGATGATACTTGTTTTCCTGAGCCTGACTTATTTTGGTCAGCATGATGGTTTCCAGACCTCTTTGCTTTCTTGAAAATAACAGAGTTTTGTTCTTCCTTGTATTTGAATGATACTGTGTTGTGTTTGTATGTGTTGAATTTATTCATCTGTTGAAAAGCATTTTGCCTAGCTCCATAGCTTGGTGATTGTTAGTTGTACTATAGTACACAGGGTTATGCAAAAACTGTATAGCACACTGACTTTTAGCTACTTTGGATATATTCTAAGGAGTGGTATAACTGTATCAAATAGTAACTCTAATTTTTTGAAGGACCTCTATAGTGATTTCTGGAATGACTGTACCAAGTTTTATTCCCAGCAGCATAGAAACACTCCCCCTCCACCCATTGTTTCCAAGATTTATTTTTTGAGGGCTGGGGGGGGGGTTGATTTAATTCTTTGTTTCTTTATTTTTATTTCATTTTTCATAATCTTCACAATAGCCATGCTGCTGACTGGGTTTCGGCAATCTCATTGTACTTTTGATTTGTATTTCTTTAATAGCTGTAGATGTTGAACATTTTTTCACATAGTTATTGGCCATGTTTTCTTAGCCCTAATTTTTCATTTAATCTTTTTTGGAGTTATTTTAGTTCTCATAGTACTTTTAGTAAAAATTTATCCTCACTTTGTGGTGTATAAAGCTTGGTTTCTAATATAAATATAATATTACTGAATAAATAAGTACATATATATATATATACTTTATATCTCAAAATTTATGTAAACACAGAAATATAAGAAGTTATTCTCTTTATGGAGGATTACTATAATAGCCTGACTAAAAGTATATAAGTACTATGTGACAGATACATAGCATATGCACTAGACAAAAGGGATGATTCATGTTCTGGATGAGATGGAACAGGACAGCTGGAGATCTGTTTATGCCAGTCAGAGTGACAGTCCACTTAGAACTGAGGAATTGGCTCTTTCTTGAATTTTCCATTTAATACTTCTGTACTACAACTTACCATGATAACTGAAACCTCAGAAAGGTAACCCATGTGCTATAGTTTTGTAAATCACATGTAAATAAGTTTCCTAACTTTCCAAGTCAACTTATTCCATTATTCTAGATTTTGATACTTTATTAGCTCCTCTTCTACATTGAAGTGAAGTGCAGCATTTCATCGTAATTTTCCTTATTAATCTTAATTTTATTCTTTGGGATCCTGTGTATAAAGCTTTAAAAAAAGTGTGTTTTTATTGTTTGTACTATATAGCACATAAGGTATAGGGTTTTGTAACTTTTAGGTACTACAAGTATCCTGGTTACATAGGCTGTTTCTGATTCATTCTTTCATGTATGCTGACCTTTAAATGTAATGCAAAGTCAACAAATTGGAAGTTTTGCAATAGTTGTACAATGAAATGTGAGCATAGGCTTTTTTTTTAAAAAAAAAACCTCCCAATTTTTTTTTGACAGTCATAGAAGTGAATTTATTCATTCTATCAGCTGAGATGCATTTACCAATGCATTATAAATACAGTATCATACAAAAAAATCGCAAAATGTTATAAAATGAAAAAGTAGAAACTCATTACAAACATGACTAAAAGTAGTTGAAGTGGAAATGAGATAGATTTTAGATTGCAACTACTGTTTCACCCAGTACAATCTGTTTACAGTGATTTTTACATAATAGAAGCAGTCCTACTTTCTTTTCAAAGAATTTTAAGACAGTATTCGAGTATTTTTAATTTACAAAAGAGATATTAGTGATGGGCAACATTTTCTATCCTTCAGCAGAGTAAGGATTCCAGTACTAAATAGCAGTCCCTTGGAATCTGTGGAGGATTGATGGCAAGATCTCTCTGGATACCAAAATCTATAGATACTCATGTCCTCTTTATAAAGTAGCATAGTATTTGCATAAAACCTAGGCAAATCCCCCTCATCTATTTTCAATCCTCTCTAGATTACTTATACTACCCATAAAACATTAACACTACTTAAGTAGTTGTTATACTTTCTTATTGAGGGAATCCTGGCAAACAGAAAAGTCAGCTTTTTTTTCAAGAGTGTTTTTGATACTTGGGAGGTTAAATCTATGGAAGCGGAACCCGTAGATACAGAGGGCTAATTGTACTAGTTGTAAATAAAGCAGCAAAGCACACATGCATGTGCACACACAGGCATGCACGCTTCTGCTCTCATTCTGCACAGTGATTTCCTTTGTTAGTATAACCTTGCATTGTATGATTCTGACCAAGTTATACTTCTTGATGGACACTGAAAAAGATGTTATTTGGTAGTATTACTGAGAACAAACTACAGAACTGTTGTAGTTTTCCTTTTGCTTAGATGGTTTTATGGCATTTATTTCATTCTTCAGTCTTAGATGATCCAGAAGTTAACTGGAAAATGAAATTGAAAAGATTACTGATTTTAGTTAGGCCAGAGTTGTTTGACTCTATTGAGCAAAAGTGTGCAGAAATATACAAAGATGCTAGAAAATACTAAGCCTCAAAAGGTGTTAAAGAACTGTGCAGGTATAATATCTTCTCTCAGCTTTATTAATTTCTGCAGAGGGCCAATTACTCCTTCCTTTGTGTGTCATAACACTGTAGACATTACGTTAGAAAATCATTTGTAGTCCTGTCTTGCCTCATTTGAGCTCCTTGAAGTCAGGGACATTATTTGTTATTCATTCTTCTGTCTTCAGGAAAGAAATGCTTAATGCATTTTATAAAATGACAAACAAATATCCCTTTCTTTTATTTTGCTATCCCTGGAATCACCCATATATCTTTCTCTAAGTGAGTATATTATCCTTTAAAAAAAAAAAAAAAACTATTTATTTATTTATTTATTTATGGCTGGTTCACTCTGCCCTGGGGTTGAGGTTGGGGCTGGCACAGCATATGGTGCTGAGGATCGAACCACGGTTCCTGCAGTTGCCAAACCTTGCCTAAGCAGGTGCTTTAGACTTCTGGGCTATCTCTCTGGCCCCTAAGTGAGTATATTATCTAGTAGAAAGCATCTCAACAACATAATAGTTGCGTTTTATCTGTGCGAAATCTGAGAGTAAAAGACATGGGAATTTCTTTAAAAATAAGATTAAGACAGACTTACAAAATAGCATCATAAGTGAAATTTGTTGTAGCAATTTGAAATTGCTCAATAAAAATGTTATGTTTGTAATTTAGTGAAAAGGTATGATGACTATAATCATATCTTTGCAGTACAAAGTTAGGCTTGCTGTAATTGATTAGCTTTTAAAATTTGTCTGTTTAGATCTTTTGCAAATAGAAAAGGAACCAAGAGGTGGAGGGAGGAAAGGAAAAGGGAAGAAGTAGGTAGAACAATGAAGATGTTGTATGCACATGCCAGTTCTCTACAATGACACTGATTGTGTACTGCGAGCATGTACTAATAAAAATGAAAAATAAAATAAAATTTATCTCTTCCCTCTTAAAACCAGGAAAATATTTGGGGCTTAAGTTATTTGAGATATCCTGGGCCTAAAAGTTTTACTAACAGTTGATTAATCAAATGTATAGCCATTTATGTTTTGCAAAGAACTTTCATTTTTGTCTCCCCTTCTGAAAATTTTAGTCAAATTTTAAGTAGTAAATAAAAGTGGGAATGTTTCATATGTATCACTAATGGAATATAAAATAAGTTGTACTGAAAAAGTGAGATATAATGATCCTTCAAGTAACAATTTTAGTTAAGAAATAAATGCATGCTGGGGCTCCCTTCCATTTGTTTTTAACTGCATAAAATATGAAGTAGCTGGATGAAAGTTGAATATTCATGTATTCAATCAGCATAAGAACTTTTATTTTAATACAAGGTTAGAAAATATGTGTATATGCATGTTCTTTGTGGAATGCCATCTGTCAAATCACTAGCAATGCACCTATAGTCAACAGCAGCTGAGTAATTTGTGAAGAGAGAGGCCTGTTTAGCTCTTGACTGTGGAAGCCTAGGAGCAGGGAGCCAGCCCTGGTGAGGGCCCCTAGGCTTCTGCCTTTACAGTAGTCAGTTGGTGTCAGTTTCTACAATGGTTGAAGGAGTGACTGTGAGAGAGATGCCATGGTGACACAGAAAGCCAGAGAGATTTACAAGTCAGGCTTACTTTTTTATAGTAACCCATTCTCAAGGGAACGTACTCAGTGAGACCAATGTTTTTCAAGGGCCGCGCCCCTGATGGCCTGCTTACTTTGTGTTAAGTCCATCTTCAAAGTTCCACCAAGCGTAAGCCTTGCCAAAGATTCCAACACATGAATCTTTGAGAGACAAGCCGTGGTATCATCAAAAATAAATTGATTTTACTTATTGGCTTAAGGGAAGATGTATCTCAGAAAAGTTTTGGGAATAATATGAGTGAGTTAGAGACATTGTGTAGGACTTATGCTTGTACTGGAAGTGAGGCAATTTAGCAGTTCAGAAATGTTTGTTCAGGAGACAGAAGGAATGAAGCTAGGCTGATAATATCATCATTTAAACTTTTATAACTATTGTATGGCCATGTGTAGAAACACTGTTTTATGTGGCTTCATCTGTGTCTTGCTAACAACAGTCATTACCTTTTTTTTCTTAATTTTATTTTAAAAAGTAAAAACAGAAGCAAAATCAAATAGAAACAAGAAAATGAGGTCATATACAATACACATAGTTTTTCAAAACAGGGATAGCTAATTAACAATGGTTGTTATATTATTTATTTTTATCATTAAATCTGTTGCTCAATTAACATAATTAAGCAAGATTGCGGAAATGAATATTGGCACTTGCTTTCAGGAAGTCTTAATTTTTTTTTTTTTTTAAAAACAGTCATTATCATCAGGAAGATTTGCATGTACACAGTATTTAACTCTTGGTCAGTTTTATTTTTAACCTATTCCAAACTTCATTTGTTAAAATGCTGACTAATGTGCATATTGGTATTTAATCAAGTTGCATAAAGATTGTTGAACAGCACAATTAGTACACTTGTGTGATAGGTAAAAATATACCACAATCAACAAGCATTTTGTCAAACTGTTAGATGTATTTTAAATTAAATCCAATGTGTGAAGTAGAAAAACAAATCTGTTTTCTGTATGGCTTATCATTACTGACACGTAGATGTACTTAGAAGTCCTTAGGTCACTTGCTAGGATATTAAGAAGTAGATATAGTTTTGTCTCTAATGCAAAAATATATGCTTGCTTCTAGTAAATCTGTAAAAGAGGTTCTTTTAGGAACAGAGAAGGGAAGGTTTGTATGCATGCTTTTTCTGCTTATGTTTTTCAGAAGAGATTGCACTTTTTCTTAGAAATTATTGAAAATGCCATTTACGTTACTAATGTCATAATTAATTTCTATAGCCTTCTTCTACTGTGGTTACAAGATTCCTGGGACCCAGCACAATTTTTAGGAAAGGATGATATTGGAATATAAGCCGTTTTACAATTTGCTTGTTCATATTCTTTAAATACTAGTTCTTTTAACCAGAATTATTTCATATGCATTAATATATATAGAAGGTCCTTTGGCCTGGTGATTCACAGGGAAGAAACAATTTTGCTACTAAATGAAATACTTTAAAAATTTGAATCATATTTTTGTTTTCACCATTGTTAATATCTTGTGTTGAAGTTTTTTTTAGTCATGCACTGCTGAGTGTTTTATTTGTATTATCTTTGATCCTTATAACTCCATAATGGGGTTGGGGATATAGTTCAGTGGCACAGCACCCGCCTGGCAAGCACAAAGTTCTGAGTTCAGTTCCCAGTACCAAGGCAACAAAACAAAACCTAAAAACAACTTTATAAAGTATTCTATTTCTTTTTAAAAATGAAAGACATAAACTTAGGAAAATTAAATAATTTTTGTCAAACTCACTTGGATAGATAATAGAGCCATTAGTCAAACATCTGACCCTAACAGAGATGCTCTTCGTTAAAATTCACTGGTGATTTCCAAGTCAGGTTGAGGCCATGCCTCTCCAGAAGACAGACTAGGGATATAGAGGATTTCAATGCAGTTTCTAAAGCAACGTGCACATATCATCTCCATGTAGGAATCTGACCTACGTGTTTCCATTTTCCATCTTCTTGCTTTCTGGTTTTGATGAATGTGTCCATTGAGTGGTAGGGCTGGAACCCTGTAGCTTTTACTCTAACCTGAGGAGAGAGAGAGCTCTTTCCTGGATGTACCTGTAGTGAAGAAGAATCTCTGTTCTGCAGATGGAGTGTGCAATTGGGAAGGATGCCTCAAGCTCTGAGTATAGGAGCATTTCCCCGAAAGGAGCATGCATGAGGTTACCAGAAGTTTGTAACAGGCATTTGGGCAGATAAAAATAACATATCTACTGTGCTTCTATTTGGACTTCTATGCATTCATACTTTGCTTCTAACCTAGTACTAATAGCTGAAAGTGTTGTATTTCTTGTGTTTAAAAAATGTTTCTTACCAAAAATTAAATTTTACTTCCTTTGCAACTAAAGGAGATGGGAATATAGTACTCAGAATTTTGATGTTAGTGTTTAGCTTTTCAGATACACATTTTTTTTCTTGATGTGCTTTGATTGCTAGTTTAACCAAAAAGTAGAATAGCTGTTTTTCTGTTGATGTTCACCATAAAGTATTATAAAAATAGCTTATTTTACAAATGTGCGCTACATAAATTTTATCCATAAGCTGTAAACCAAAGCTAGACACTTCATGTGTCTTATTGAAGCAAATTTCTACATCTCTAGCTATTTCCAGGTTACCTCAGTAAGTATCTACTTTTCATCTAATAGCTGGTGTTCATTGTGGTTAGATAGCCTCAATGTCCCCTGTACTAGCTGTGGTAGAACCATGGTAATCCCCCAGGAATGTCTACATATTAATGACAAGGACTTGTGAATATGATGCCTTATGGAAAAAGGTCTTTGCAGATGTGATTAAATTAAGGGAGATTGTCTTGTGATATTTGAGTGGGAGATTGTCTTGTGATATTTGAGTAAGCTCATTGTAATCAGAAGGGCTTTCAGAGTCACAGGAGTGATCACAGAATATGAGGTCCGTGGAGCTCAAGCAGGTCCCAGAAGCTGGAAAAAGACAGTGAGGTAAATTTTCCCTTAGAGCTTCCAAGAGAAATAGCTCTGCTAACCTGCTGATCTTTATTAGACTTCTGACCATAAGAGATGTAAGAATAAATTTATGTTTTAAAACACTACATTTCTGGTTTTTTTCATAAGGCAACACATCATTGCATAACCTTCTGTTGCACAGTTTACTCATCTATAAAACGGAGGTAACAGTAGAACAAAACCTTATAGCACTGTTTGAAGATTGAGTGAGTTATTTGAAAAATGCCTATCAAATACAGATGCTCCCTAAAATAACAATAAAAATTGAACAGTTTAGTGATTCTTCTGGTTTATGAAGCTCCAGAGGAGGTACATATACTTAGTAGAAACTGCACTTTAAATCCTGATCTTTTTCCATGTTAAGTACACTACAAGATAGGTAATACTGGGCAGTAGCATGTGCAGCTCCTGGTTACCCACTTGATCCTACGATGAATTGCATTCAACAGTAATGATTGTTTCCCTGAGAAAAGGGCTATGCTGGAACTGCTAGCCAAGTTGAAAAAATTCCTTCAGTTGAAAGTGCATTTAATACATCAGTACACTATAGACTAGCACTAGATGTTCACTCCGAAGATCACGTAGCTGACTGGGAATTGCAGCTGGCCAGCATCACAGGATAGTATCTGCTTGCTACAACTTGCTACTGTAAAGGAGGAGCAAAGTTTATAATTCATAGCATGACTCCTGCTGAGTGTATATTGTTTTGAATCCATTGTAAAGTTGAAAAATTATATTCTAAAGCACTCAAATCACGTTATTTATACTTCTAATAGAAATCACAGTATCAATATATATGTGTGTATAAACAAAATAACAGACCATTGAATATGAATTTAGAGAAGATCAGATAGTAAAGAATATAGATGTATAATTTAGTCTCAGATGTATTATACATACAACAGTGACATAACAAAAGTCAAACATATTTAAATGGATCTTGAGCGGACTTTTAGATTTATAGTTTAACTATTCTAATCCTTTTTGAGACCTCTGTGGAATGCAGAAAAGTGAAGACTTCTATGACCACCACCTCTTATCATCTACACCTTTTGTGCTCCCCACCTTTTTAAAGAAATTATGCTGATGCAGCATAATTTCCATTGCATGTTGAAATGTGTCAGATTGAATCACTGGCATGTGTTTTCCTTGGTAAAATCATTCATCTCTACAAGATTCGCTAAGAGTGATAAGTGTGTTTGACAGTTCAGACTTACCCTCAGCCATTTCTTGGTATCTTCTGCATTTGAGTGTGGTGGCCTTTTTACAAAGCTTGTGGTGCGTCATGTTCTTGATCAGCATCCACTCTACTCAGGTGTATTGCTGGGATCCTCAGTTGTCTTCTCTTCAGCATGTGCATCCATAAGAGCCTTTTTCTGTTCTCTTCAGATTTTACCTCTTGAGATTTTAGCCTTTTCAGAGCCTTGTATGCCTTAACTTTTGTAGTAGATTCTTTCCTCCTACTTCCTTCCCTCCTCTTCGCTGCTGCCTTTCTCTTCCCCTTTTCTTTTGGCTGTCCTTTCTTATCCTTCCACCCTACTGAATCAGCAGTTAAGGTCTCAGTCCCTGAAGTTTCTTATGACTAGCAGAGTATTTTTTATCTATCTTAGAACAAATTTGTACTAACTGTGGTAATGGTTTTTACTGCTTACTGTTTACGTTTTACCACTGTAAGCATTCAGTTTATGATTGCTTTAGCTGCACTATTCAAGTACAGAAGCTATTAATCGCACCTGTCTTAAATATGAGAAATAGGCGTATGACTGCATGTTGGAATGACAGTATTTTTAATACAGTGGACTAAGTATATTATTAATTTCTCCTATTTGTTTACATTATTTTTTAAATTCTTATTTGTATATTAATTTTAATGTTTTACGTGTAGTGCTTACCCATGAAACATAATTCAACAGGTGCCAAAGTCTATCCATTGAAAAGACTCTCCTCCCCTGAGCTGAGTCCAGCTTCCTGTCCTTGCAGGAAGTAAAGGTCCCCAGTCTCTGGCACATCCTTCTAGAAACACTTCATTTATATACCAGCAAGTGCATAAATATGCAGGCCCATTCCCACATATAGATGTGAGTTTTTTGTCCCCCCCGCTTTTTTTGTTTTTTACAGTAACAAGAAAGGGTACATATAGTACAGAATTTGAAAACAAAAATTTAGCGATGGTTGCATTATATATTTTCATCATGAAATCAATATAGATCAACAGAAATGGGCCCGGCGGGATGGCTCAGTGGTCTAAAGCGCCTGCTTGGGAAAGCTTGGGCTGCTTCAGGGACCGCAGTTCGATCCCCGGCACCACATGCTGCGCCAGCCCTGCCCTTGGGGCAGGCTGAGCCGGCCATAAAATGAGTGAATAAACAAATAAAGGTTCTGCAACAAGAAAAAAAATAAATAAATAAAATTTAAAAAAAAAATAGATCAACAGACATAGGAATGTAAGACCAATTAAGCAATTAAACATTAACACTTTCAATAAACATTAATTTTTTTTAATTCTTCCAAATGCATTTTGTATTTAAGTTACTCTTCTAAAAAAAAAAAAAAAAAGAAAAAAAAGAATTATAGAGGTTGAGAGTTGAAAATGGAGAAAACGCATAGTCCTGAGATTGATTCCAGGCACCACCCAAAATTTATTGAGTGTTAAGTGTACATTTTGATTCTTTTCCATGAATTCTTTGCCTACCCTGATGTCTTTAAGATTTATTACAACTGTCTCCTCTAGGAGGTTTAGAATTTCTCTTTTAATATTTAGATCCTTAATCCATTTTGATGGTAGTTTAATGCATGGTGATAGATCTGGGTCAAGTATTAGTTTTCAACATGTGGAGAGTCAGTTTTTCCAGCACCATTTGTTAAAGAGGCTATCTTTCTTCCAGTAAACATGCTTGGCTCCTTTGTCGAAGATAAGGTGGCTGCGTGTGTTTGTATTTATGTCTGCATCTCCTAATCTATTCCACTAATCCTCAGGTTTTTTTTTTGTTTTGTTTTTTGTTTTTCCAATACCATGCTGGTTTTATCACAATAGCTCCGTAGTATAATTTTAGATAAGGAATTGTAAAGCCTCCTCCCTTACCGTTGTTGCCCAGCATTGTCTTTGCAATTCTGAGTCTTTTTTGGTTCCAAATAAATTTTAGGAATGACTTCTCCAGGTCTGTGAAGTTGTTGGTGGCATTTTGATAGGAATTGCATTAAATCTGTGTAACAGTTTAGGAAGTATGGCCATCTTCACAATGTTGGTTCTTCCTATCCACGAGCAGGGAATATCTTTCCATTTTCTGAAATCTTCTAAGATCTCTTTTTTCAGAATGCTATAGCTTTATTGGAAAGCTCTTTTACTTCTTTAGTTAGGTTAATTCCTAAGTATTTCATTTTCTTCAGTGCTATCATAAAAGGTATTGTTTCTCTAATTTCTCTCTCAGTGTGTTTGTTATCTGTATAAACGAATGCCATTGACTTTTGTGTGTTGACTTTCTATCCTGCTATGCTACTGAATTTGCATATTCTAATAGCTTGTTGGTGGAGTTTTGGGGGTCTTCCAAATAAATTATCATGACATCTGCAAATAATGATAATTTAACTTCTTCTTTGCCTATTTTTATTCCTTTTATTTCTCTCTGTCTAATGGCTGCAGCTAATGATTCCAGAACTATATCGAATAGGAGTGGTGATAGAGGACATCTATGTCTTGTACCAAATTTGAGAGTAAAAGGCTTCACTTTTCCCCATTTAGAATTATGTTAACTGTTGGATTATCATAGATGGGTTTTATCAGATTGAGGAAGAGGCCCTCTTTTCCAACTTTCTGTAGGACTTTGAACATGAATGAATGTTGGACTTTGTCAAAAGCCTTTTCTGCATCACTTGAGATGATCATGTGATTTTTGGCTTTAGCTCTGTTGACATAGTATATCACATTTATAGATTTGCATATATTGAACCATCTTTGCATTCCTGGGATGAATCCTACCCTGTCATCTTGTATAATCTACTTGATGATTTGTTGTATTCTAGTGTCGAGGATTTTACTGAGAATTTTTGTATCTATGTTCATGAGAGAAATTGACCTGCAGTTTTCTTTTTTAGTTGTGTCTCTCACTGGTTTTGGTATCAGTGTAATACTTACTTCTAGGAATGATTTGGTGGGGGGGGGGG
>PVJA010001650.1:0-18188 GCA_004027025.1 Myocastor coypus | reverse complement strand
TAGTTATTGATGATCCTCTGAATCTCTGTTGAATCTGTAGTAATTTCACCCTTTTCATTCCTTATTGCTTAAATTTTAGTCCTTTCTTTCCTCTTTTTGATGAGGTTAGGTAGGATCTTATCAATTTTATTTAATCTTTCAAAGAACCAGGTTTTTGATTCATTAATTCTTTGTATTGTTTTCTTTGTCTCAGTTGAATTGATTTGTGCTCTAGTCTTTATAGTTTCCTTCCATCTTTGGGCTTTGGATTTTGTTTGCTCTTTCATTTCTATTCTATTCAGATGTTATTACATTAGAGTATTTATTTGTTCCCATTCTGTCTTCTTAATATGTGAATTCAGGGCTATAAATTTCCTGCTCTCATTTCATCCCATAAATTCCTGTAAGTTGTGTTGGAATTATGATTAAATTATAGATGTTGTTTAATTTCATCTGTAACCCACTGGTTGCTTAGAAGATTGCTGTTTAATTTTTACGTATTTCTGTGGTTCTTGTGGTTTCTTTTGTCATTTATTTTCAATTTCATTGCACTGTGGTCAGATAGTATGCGTGGAATAATTTGTTTTCTTCCGTATACTTAAGCAGGACCTGTGGATTAATATGTGGTCTGTTTTAGAAAATGTCCCATGTACAGCTGAGAAAAATGTGCATTCAGAAGTGGTTGGGTGGAACTCTCTGGTTCTGGTTCAAGTCTGCTACTTCTTTGCTAACTTTTTGTCTGCTTGACCTATCTTTTTGGGATAAAGCGGTGTTAAGGTCTCCTGTTAAGATTGTGGTATTGGATATGAGATTTTTCACATCCATTAAGGTTTGTCTTATACAACTCAGTGCCCCCATGTTCGATGCATACATATTTATGATGGTTACCTCTTCGTCTTGAATTTTTCCCCTAACCAGTGTGTGCTGGCCTTCTTTATTTTGTTTGACCAAACTTGGTTTGAAGTTTTGAGTATGTGCAAACAAGACTGCTACCTCTGCTTTTTCCTGAGGTACTGCAACATGCAATATTGTTTTCCACCCTTTAACTTTTAGCCTATGAGTTTCTTTATGAGTTAAGTGTGTTTCTTGTATACTGCATATGGATGGATTTTGCTTCCTTATCTACTCTGCCAGTCTATTTCTTTTAATTAGAGAATTGAGTCCATTTACATCGATGGTTATATTTGAAATGTATTGACTTACCATTGACATGAGTTTTACTTACTGTTTACCTCTTTTTCTCCTGTGTTTAATTGTTTTCCCTATTTTGTGGTTTCTTTCTGTTCTCATTTGTTGAGTTCAGGTCGTTTTGGTCTCTAAAATTTTTTTTTTAATATACCTTGTAGGATTGGCTTTCACGCCATGAAATTTTTTAGTTGTTTTTTATCATGGAAGTATTTCATTTCTTCCTCATACTTGAAGGAGAGTTTTACTGGGTATAGTAGTCTTGGCTGGAATTTGTTTTCATGGAAGACTTGAAGTACTCTGCTCCATGCTCTTCTTGACATCATGGTTTGTGAAGAGAAATCTGCTGTTATTCCGATGCGTTTTTCTTTAAATGTGATCTGTTTATTTTCTCTAGCAGCTTTTAATATATTGTGCTTTTGCTGGATTTCTGGCATTTTGACTATTATATGTCTGGGTGTGTTTTTAGACGCGTTGATGTTATTAGGAGTTCTGTATGCTTCAGTTAACTGAATGACTGATTATTTTCTCAAATTTGGGAAGTTTTCTGCTGTTACTTCTGCCCGTATTCTTTTTACATCATTTGTGTCAACCCCTATCTCATTGATTCCTGTTAATCTCATGTTGTTCATGTTTGCATCATCTTGCAGATGTTGAATTATTTTTTCTTGCATCCTACTTGTTTTTAAGAGATCCTTTCTTACCTTTTCACTAGCTGCAACAGTTTCTTCAAGATCTGAGATTCTGTCTTCACTTATGCTCATACTGTTTTGCCAGCTTGTGATTGAGATTTTATTTTTTTTTTATATCTCTTTGAAACTGTGTCATATGATCTATTTCTTTCCTATATTGCTCGATCAGGGAGTCCATCATTTTTCTATTCTCTGCTAATTTTTTATCAATGTCTTCTTTCTAGTGCTGAAGTCTCTCTTTCTAGCTGTCCTTTCTCTCTCTCATTCAGAGATTATTTCTACTCTGTTCTCTCTACTTTTCTGTAGTTGTTCCCCTACTTTAGATGCTATAATTTTGAGGTGGCTTTTTTATCTTCAGAGATTATTTTTGCCCTAGTTTCCTCTATACATTCCTGCAGTTGTTTTTCCACTTCAGTGTATATTAGTTGATGCATTTCTTTTTTTACTTCACATATTATCTCTAATCTGAGTTGGTCTGTATGTTTCTGCACTTGTCTATCTCACAAGTTATCGATTCAGAGATTTTGCCTTCATGATTCCCATTTTCTTGTATGATAGTGTCTCCTGTATCTGTTACAGGTCGACTTGGGACCTGAGACTGCATTTTGCGCCTTGTCTGTATCATTCTCTATAGGAGTAACCTTCTGTGCAGGACTGCATGACCACGGGTTAGTTGTTCAGTCCAGGCTGCTGGGTCAGCTGAGCTGCTTTTAGGCCCGGGGAGGGAGTTTTCAGTCACCTGGGGGCCTTGCTGTTGGATAAGCTATGCTTCTGTCGGGCAAGAGGTCTGACACACGTGGTGGTCCTTATGCTGGATAGGCTACGCTTGTATCTGGCTGAAGGTCTGACTCACATGGTGGCCCTAGCTGCTCAATAGCCTGCATTCACAGTGCACCTTAGGCAGTCTGACGTACTGGGCCTGATGCTGGATAGGTTCTGCTTGTGTTGGGCCAGAGGAAATCTCAGGCAGGCCACAGGAAGTCTCAGGTGGGCTGGAGGTCCCAGGCGGGCTGAAGTTCTCAGGAGGGCAGAAGGATGTTGCAGGCAGGCTGGAGGAAGTCTCAGGCGGGTCAGAGTCTTCAAGCGGGCCGGCGGTCTCACGTGGGCTGGAGGAAGTCTCAAGTGAGCTGGGGTTCTCAGGTGGGCTAGAGCTCCCACGCAGGCCGGAGGTCTCAGGAGCGCTGGAGTCTTCAGGCAGTCCAGAGGAAGTCTTGGGCAGGCCTGAGGTCTCACATGGGTCAGAAGAAGTCTCATGTGGGCCGGAGGGCTCAGGCGGGCTGGAGGAAGTCTCAGGCCTCTTTACATTTTTATTAAAGCTAATCAAAAGTATAAAATTAGCGTGTGTAGCTTGCATGATATTTGTACTACATAGTGATTTTAGACATTAAAATACATGAGATTCATTGACATAAAACTGAAATTATATATTAAAATAATAAAATCCATAGTATTTTAGAGCTATTTTGATTAGGTACAAATATCCCTATATATTTTAGCCACAGAGAATATTGATGTATTACTGTACAGTTTGGTGAAACTTTAAAATATCAGGCTTTAAATTGTGAAGAAAAAAAGGTATTGTCATGTTTGGAGTAAGCCATTTTTAAACTTATAGGAAATAAGTAATGTATTTCATAAAGAAATGCTATGGGGCTGGTGAGATAGCTCCGTAGCACACGTGCTTGCCTGGCACATTCAAGGTCGTGAGTTCGAATCCTGGTCCCTCCCCCCAAAAAAGCCATAAAAAACAGCAGAGAAATTAAAATGCCTAATTAGCAGTTAATGTTGAAAACTTGACTATCTGGAATGATTAAATAGGATAAAAAAATTTAATTCTAGTGGCAACTATATAGTAACATTGTGATTTTTTCACTTTTATTTATTTATATTTTGAGGCAGGGTCTCACTAAGGCTCTAAATTATTCATGCTGGGTGCCAAGTAATGTTCTTGCCTCAGCCTCCTCCCAGTAGTCTAGGATTATAGATCTGTACCTCTAGGCCTGGCCTATGTGATTATTTTTATATGAGAGTTGACAAATCTATGAGAGAAAAAATATCTGAAGAATAGAAATCCTCAAATATTAAAAAACATTTTCTTTATATTTCTTTATATTATTTTATGTGAAATAATCTATAATTACTTTTATTAATTATTTACATTTGATCTCTTCATTTAACCAATTGTATTATGTGTAGTGCTTGCTGTCTAGGAGCTGTTGGCATATATGAACAAAGCACATTATGATATATAGAAATCATACTGTTAAGAAAATTACTTTCCTGTAGTACTCTCTCATCAAGATGCTTTGCCATTTCAATTTACCAATCTACTGAGAGCCTGAAGTTGTGAGACTCCTATTTGAAGATTGTTGGGTCCCTGGTTGTTTATCTCCCCCAATTTTCTATTAATGTCTATTGGTTGTACAGATTAATGGATTTCATTTGGCAGATTTCTACGTGCACATACTCTAATTATCTCCCCATAAACCCTTCATCCCATGTTCCTCTCTAGTTTCCCCTGTTGGGGTGGTAGAGGTTGGTAGGTATGATGCATTTTGATATTATTCATGTCTTGTCATATGCTCTTATACCTCTTTCTTCCTCCCCTTCACTTCCTCTTGTCTAATAATAGTTTCCCTTCTACTTGCTTGTCATTTTCTGTACATTAGATTGCATATATTAAAACACATGTCTTAGTTACTCTTCTCTTGTTGCATGTTACACTTGTCTTAACCTGGCTTATTTCACTTTGCATGATCTACAGATGCATCCATTTTTCTGCAAATGACCTAATTTCATTCTTTTTATGACTGAATTATGTGACATACTCCATTGTGTATATACACCGTGTTTTCTTTACCCATTCATATATTGATGAGTACCTATGCTTGTTCCATATCTTGTCTATTATGTTGTGCCACAATAAAAGTGGGTATGCTGGTGGAAATGTAAATTAGTACAACCTCTGTGAAAAGCTATGTGGAGACTCCTAAAAGAACTAATAATAGAACTACCCCTTATTCCAAGGATACTCTCTTTGGTATATACCTAGAGGAACCAATACTAAACTTCTTTTTCTTATGACAAGCATAGTCCTAAGAAATTTCAGGCTAATGTGGAGATACATGTGACCACTTTTTAAAAAAGACTTATTTATTTATTTGGTGTAGGGTCTCACTATGCAGCTCAGATTGGTAGTTATCTTACTGCCTCAGCCTCATTCCACCACAGCCAATTTCAGTGGCTGTCATGATGTGGGACCAGCCCTGGGTCCTCATACTTGCCAGGCAGGTGCTTAGACCACTGAACTATCTCCCTGGCCCAATGTGACCACATCTTTTATTTATTGTTTTAGTGTATTTGGTTGTTGCAGGTTCTCACTATGCAGTTTGGACTTGTGATGATCCTTTTGCTTTTAGCCTCCCCAGCTCTGGGATTACAGGGGTGGGCCACTCAGCCTGTCTTGGAGGTGGGGCTGGAACAGTACGTGGTTCTGGGAATCAAACCATGGTCCCTGCACTTGCTTGAGTTTGCCCTAGGCAGGCACTTTAGTCCACTGAGCTACTTTGCTGGCCCATGACCACTTTTAAAATGATATAATAGATGTTTTCTTGTTATTTTTGTGTGGAATTGTATCCTTTCTTTGTATATTTTGTCCTTGTGTCATTTAAAAGTCTCTGGAAGACGTTCTAATCTTGCAGTTTGGGTTTTCTGAAGAAATACCAATTCACAATTCTTTAGCACTGTGTGTTTTCCGTACATTTATTGTTCTTAATTTTTCACAAAGGCAACACAAACATCTTATTTTGAATTTTAGATAATTAACTTTAATGAAGTCTGATAAATATTGTCATAGACTTAATCTTTCTTATTTAAGTCCTCATTTTATACTATTCACTTATTAGCTTCTCCTTTGAATGAAATAATCCTTAATAACAATTAAAAACATTTGACTATTCATTTAACAAATACACATTTAGGTCTACAACATGGCATAACACTAGTATACTAAATCTTGAATTGGAAAAAAGAAAAATGATGGATTTAGAGCTGACACACCAAGAATGGCACCAAATCCACAGATCCTTACTCATTTGCACACTGCAGTGTACTGCTTTAACTGATGAGTTTATCATCTAGGCGAGCATAATTGTTCAGGTGTGTTGAGAAAAATGTTTGAGAACCATTCTTTGGAGATAATGGCTAAGTTTTTAGGGATTTATTGATTGGGGAAGGCTTTGTGTGTTTATGTATGACTGTGGTAATAAAAAGATTAAGATGAGAAAAATGATAGGTCCTAATCTTGTTTGGATTGTGGTCCACTTCTTAATAACTAGCAAAAACATTTTAGGCAAATGGTTCCTTACAGTTACAGAACTTTTACTGATTTGGTTAAGAACCTCCGATTTCACACTCATTGTTTATAATCTTCAGATAGCCTTAGCAAGACAAACTAATTTGACACCTTCTTTATACATGGTAAAGATATAGCTATACATACTTGGCTGAATTTTTAAAACTAGGTCGTAGCAAAAGTAGTTCTAGAATGTATGTCCTTTGATGGTATTTTTTTATTACAATGATTTCCTGAAGGGCATCATTTATAAGCTTGGCCAGTTATTAACAAGTGAAGTTAGACTGCAGATTTAATAATTATAAACACAAGCAAAGAAATGCAAGCAATATTAAGGGTGAGTAAATGATAGAGTTTATGGCATATGTTGGAAGTGGTGGTGGAATGGGGTACACTGTATAATAAATTTTTAAAATAAATTTAAGGAGTTGGGGAGATAGCTCAGCAACACAAAGTGCCTGCCTGTCAAGCACAAGGTCCTGAGTTCAATTTCAGTAACAAAAATAAGGAGGAGGGAGATAAAATAAATTAGATCCCCCCCAAACTCCTGTACCAGAGATTTAACTCAGGACCTTGCACTTGCCAGGCAAGCACTTAAATGCTGCTGAGCTATCTCCCCAGCCCAGTCTGTATTTTTAAATGATTATGAATGTCAGGATTGAAATTTGAACATTTTGTAAAACATAGATAGAAACAGGGATTCAGATTTATTGTATTGTATTTTGGCATTTGTATTCAGCAAGGTAAACTAATTAAAACAAAAATGAACATGCTGATGTAAGGAGGTTTTACCAAAGGACTGTTGCAGCAGAATAATGCCAAGGAAAAGTGTCTAAATAAATGGCAGCAGTAAGAATGGATGTCAAATAGAGAGAAACCATTAGGTGGATCACAGTGTACAAACGATAGTTTATCATTTGATGTGTTGATGCCTGACTTGAGATTTCACAGTACAGAGCTACAAATTAATGAAAATTGATAGTAAATGTGAAAATATTTATATGTGTATTTAGATTAATAGTTCATCCTATAATCTTTCTAAACACAATCACAGGAACAGTCACTTTGTTGATTCAGCTTATATTTGGTTTGCTATATGTCTAAAATTCGGTCTTAATGTATCAAGAAACACTCATAACTCATTGAAATAGTTAATTATTAATTTAATAATTAAAATGGATGAGTCTCTGGAATCCTACATAACCAGTTTGAAAGTTTAGCTAGAAGTTTCATACATACTAAAACAAATGTTCTTCAAGAGTAGCTGTTTGGTAAGGTATTATACCTAAAAGTATATAAAAAGCTATTGAGATATAATGTTTAGAAAACCAGTATTCTTCTTTCCCTAGTAGTCAACCTTTTCTTTTTCTTTTTCCACTCTTATTTTGTCTAACAAAAATTTAGAAATCCAGCACTATTGAATGTTCATTGTCTTGTAAAGTTAGCCCTATTGGCCATTGATCCTTACTGCTTTTGTTTTTTTACTTGCTTTTTACCTAGTTCTTACTCTGCATATGTTGTTTAGTTGAGATGTGCAAGGATGTTTTGTTATGAGTTCAGAAAAATACAGAGAAATGTTATAAACTGAGGTGGTACAAAGGGTGTATTTGTCTTTGAAAACTTATGATACTTTTAATTGGGAAATTATTTAAAAGTCTGTCTACATATAAATCAGGATATTTTTATTTGAAGAAGAGACAGCAAGCAGAATAGTTATTCTATTTCAAATAATCTTTTTTTTAAAATTACTTTCCTAAGGTACTACATTTGCCTCTGTATAGAGCAACATATCAAATGTACATTTTAACTTTCTAGTTTGTATTTAACTCTACTTTTTACTTTTAATTGTCTGGTTTCCTCCTATTTTAAATACTGTAGCAAATTTAGATCACAACCTTTTTATTGAAACATATTGGAAATCTTATATTAATAATAAAATTTAAGTTATCTCTGATCTTTAGTGTTTGACGATAAAAAATTTTCTCTGTAGGCACTACTTTCTAATACATGCATATAATTTTCAATGTTTGATATTATCTTTTGGGTAGATGGTCATTCAAAAATTGCTCCTTTTATTTTTAGAAAAGATGCTTTCGTTGATATGTCCAGCTTATAGGGATAATAAAAATGTCCTCTATATTGAGGATAGTGATCACATACCATGCAGGTTTGTCAAAGTGATGTGGAAATAACTAATGATATCAGCTTTGTATTTCCAAAGAAAGGTTTTAATTTATGCATTATTTGTAATTTCACTAAAGAATTTGCCTGTAAGAAGTGCTTGCTGCTTTTCTAAACATACATGAAATGCCTCTATAATTTGCCCCAAACGTAGATCATACCATTTTCTCTTGTTTTAAAAACTACATAGATAGCAGAACAATGAGAAATGAAGACTTAAAGATGTAAATTAGTTAAAGTTAGGAGAATTGCTCCCATAAGGGTCAAGTTTGGGAGTTCTGAATGTGACAATGTAGCACAACTGTCCTGTTTCTTAGTATCAACCTCTTCTCTATTTCCCTTATTCTTGTCTTTAACAAGTCAGTTTTCCACAATGTAGAATTTTGCACATTTTAAAAAAAGATTGCTTCTGATAAAGTTTAGACATACACCTATGATATAGCACAGCAGCTGCCACTGGTAGGTATTTACCCAAGAAAAATGAAATCATCTTTCCACACAAAATTTTGCCAATTTTTTTATTCATAATCACCAAAAGCTGGCAACAACCTAAGTGTGTATCAGCTGATAAAATGGATGAGCAAATTAAAGCTTATCCATATTAAGAGATATTACTTAGTAATAAAAAGAAACAAACTACTCTTACTTTCAGCAACATGGATCAACCTCAAAAATGGTTATGCTAAGTAAAAGAAACAAGATTCAAAAGTGATTGTGCTCAGTGATTTATTTTAGATGATATTTTATGAGTTAAAATCAGAAGGTCAAAATCAGACCATTAGTTACCATGAAATAGAGTATCAGAGAGACCAAAGAAAACTTTTTGGGGTAATAAAAATGTTCCCTATTGTGTTTTATTTGTTCTTTTAGTCTTTATTTATTATTTATTGTTGTTCTTTTTCTTGAGTCAGGGTCTCACCATATAATTCAGAATGCCTTTTATCACACTATGTAGCTCAGGCCAACCTGGAACTCCTGCCTTAGCCTCCTCAATACTGGGATTACAGACATATGCCACCACATCAGGCAAATAACCCTTATTTTGAGGGGAATGGTCACACAATTGTATAGATTTGTTAGAATTGACAGAATCATATAAATAGCAAAAATGAATGAATTTAGCTATGTAAATATATCTCCATTAAGAAGAAGACAACAATAAATGAGAGGTAAACCTCATACATTATGAAATATTCTTAGTGGAGTCAAGAGCTGCACCCTGTACTTCAATATTTTTTTCAGTGAAACATGGTGGCTGTGTATACTAAGTGGGTCAAGCTTTGCTGCCATGTGAATTTTTGTGCTTCTTGGATTTTAGATTTGCAAATAAAGGATTGTGAATCGGCAGCTATAAAGGGCCACTGATGTAGTGCAAAATATAAAGCTACTGCCAAACAGCTTCAGATCAGATTTACAATTTATTTGTAAACCACCTTCTTGAGAAGCAAAGCTTGTGATAGTTAAAAAAAAATATTCGTGTCTCACTTCTTCAGGCCCCACCTGCCAGGTGGTTGATTGCCTAAGAGACTGAACTCTCAGACTCAGTATGTGGCGGTGTCATCAGCTCTGTGTAGAGTCAGAATTCCCTGTGTGCTTTCCCTTTCTTCTCTTTTCTCTTCTCTTGTTCTTTTAAAATGTATCAAATGATTCTTTCCTCTGCATCATGGTCTGAAAGGTCGTTCTCTTTTAAAATACAAACACTCTTTATAATATCTCACCGGTTAATGGCTTCGTAGAGGAATAACTCTTGGCTTTTAATTTCCAGCATTAAAGAATGTTTTGTATCACTTATACAATTTTTCCCCCCTTTGGCCAGTGTGTAGTTATATTTATGTCCTTCATTTTAATGCAGTTATGCCTTGATATTTGAGAGATTTACTCCAGTCTAGAAATTTTCCTTACAGTTCATAACGATGAAATGTTATTTGGTAGTGGGAGGTGATATCATAGTCCTAGACTTAACTGGTATAGACTTTGAGGCCAGTATCAAAATCATTGGGAAGATTTGATAGGATTCAAATATAAGAAGGCTCTAATGCGTCTTTTAAAATTTTCCTTCTGGAGCCAGGCATGGTGGCACATGCCTGTAATCCCAGCACTCGGGAGGCTGAAGCAGGCAGATCAATGTGAGTTCAAGACCAGCCTGGGCTACAAAAGTGAGCTCAAGTCCAGCCTGAACTGCATAGCGAGACCCTGTTTCAAAAAGACCCAAAAAAAAAAAAAAAAAAAAAATTCCTTCTGTTCCAGAAATATTCATGAAAGACTTTATAGTGTAAATAGTAATTCAAGTATTCCACAGGCCCATATTTATAGACAGTAGGCTGTCAGTCTGTCTGAAAATTGCTTTTGATGGAAGACCTAACTTTAACTTCTGGAGATTAAATTATTTTCTGTGCTTTAACCTCATTCTTCTACAGCCACATAGATGCTTCTAAACTTTCAGGTTTATAAATGAAAACAGTGGAATGTGTCACTTAAATTATTCTACAAATAAGCTGTTGGTTTAGCTATAAGAATCAATTATATTTAACTATCTGTATTTTCTGATGCCTTGATGAAATAATATCTCTTTCATTATTAGCTGTTTATGACATTGGTTAGCACTCAGCAGCACAAGAATCTATTATACTATATTTTATTATATTTTCTATAGTATATATATCCTCACTTGATAATTGAGGTTTCTGACTGATGTTGTTACATAGCTCTTTCCCTGAGATACCTAATAAGGAATTAAAGCATACTACAGGAAATACAGAGTGCATTGATCATATATGAATAGATCTAGAATGAATTTTCTTTATTTTTTTTTTCCCCCGTGGCCCAGTGATCTGTGTTACAAGCTAATATGAAAGTTCAAATGCTTTTTTTTTTGTGGGACCGGGGTTCAAACTCACAACCTTGCACTTCCAGGCAGGCACTTGTGCCATGGAGCTATCTCCCTGGCCCCTCAAATGTTTTAAAGTAGTTTCGATGGGAGTTTTGTGTTTAATGTGCTAACCTGTTTAAAGCTAGAAATTATTTTTTGTTTAAATTGTCTTGTTACTACTGTTTTCTGTTCCCTTTTACTATATCATTTCTTCTGAAGCTCAGATTTGGTAGGTTTGCACTCACAAATATTAGCCTGGTTCAGAGCCTCAGAAAATAGTGGCTAATGTTCAGTGAAACTTTAGACGTCCATTTAACTGCTGTGGCACCAGTACTATTCACTATAAGTGAATATGCTGTACCTGATCCCTTAGCACTGTTCTGAAATTAAGGGTGAAATGATGTGGGAAGGGGTGACCTTCAACTATATTCAGCCGCATTTCATATAAAGCAGACAATGCTAATAGGTGTCTATCATGTGTGGCCTAAAAGTAGAAAAATGAAATGTCAGAACTTGTTTTTAGGTACTTTATTGCTTTAAGCATTTGTGATTACAATTTGATCCTTTTTGCATGTTACTCTATCTCAATATAACCAAGTAATTTTTTTTTTTACTAAACTTGTCTAGTTTGATATCTGTCACTCAAGAAAGAAGTAAATAAACTCTCGTAGTGAGAAACTTAGTTGAGAATCATAACTTCTATTTTACTTATGTAACTTTGTGTCTTTTTTATTCAAAAATACTGCTTGTATACTGAGTGAGGGAGTTGTTTCTGACTTCCCCAGCGAAATACAAAGGAGAATTTTATTCTTAACCTTGATCTGACAACATAGATTTTTTAGAATACTATCTTGTATATCTGTGTGAGTATGCTTTTTATGTATATTGTGTTATTTTACTAATAATGACAGTTTAGACATACACAACTTTATAGCTTGCTTACTTTTTGCCACATTTTATTCTAATAAAAATACTTTAGGCCTTCTATTTTCTCCATTTTTAGCAGCTATTATCCTGATTATAGTTGTCTACTTTCTAGCCAATCTATTGCCAGTCTTTATCTGGATTTATTAAAGAATATAAATGTTCCATAGAGCTCAATAGTCTCAACCAGAATTTTAAGTTTCTCACCTAAGATAAAACAGATCTGATGGTTTGGCTATTAACTTTAGATTTGTTGTTGGAATGGATGAGAAGCTCTAAATTCCTTATGCTAGTTA
Organism: Myocastor coypus; assembly: GCA_004027025.1. Taxonomy (NCBI): domain Eukaryota; kingdom Metazoa; phylum Chordata; class Mammalia; order Rodentia; family Myocastoridae; genus Myocastor; species Myocastor coypus. The sequence goes on along the minus strand of PVJA010001650.1, from coordinate 5,708 downwards.
TTCCTGTGAGGAAGCATTTGAAAAATAGCTTTAATTGTTTATGGATTGTGGTCCTCGAGCACCAGATAGTGGATGCTTGCATGTATTGCAGCAAAGTTGATTAAAGTACTAAAGTCTCTAACAGTAAGAGTAGAAAGCCATCTGTGCTACCTGTGCCTGACCCTGTTGGATGCACTTACTATATATTTTCTTTCAGAATCTTTAGCTTATGTTCAGTCTATCTGGGAAGGAATAACTTTTTGCTTTTAAAATGTGGCTGTTGGTGAAAACATCAGTGATAAGCATTGCATGATGAGAAGTTGATATAGGTAGACTGATTTGAACTTTCAGACTCCGAATACACTGCAGTTTTATTACCTGTCTTTATTAATAGAGTCATGTATTGCTGAGACTTCTCAATAGTAGCTAAATGCAGGTCACATGGTTAATGTGTTTTTTACTGTGTATCAGGGAATTTACACTTACTCCAAAATATTAACTATGTCACAATATCTTTTTTGTTTTTCTCTTCTTGTCCTTTGTTTCTTCTTCTTGCCCTCCTTCCTTTCCTGCTACTTTCTTTCCCAACAAAAAATCACTGGAATTAGTCTCTCTGATTACAAAGCTTCCAGATCTTTAAGTATCATTTTGCACTCTCCTTGTTAAAATACTTCAGGATTTTTTCTATTGCTTTCAAAATAAAGCTCAAACTTTGAGAACCATTGCATTCTTTGCCTCACTCTTACCCATTCCTTTCCAAGTATTCTTCCCTTCAGGTTTATAAAGCTACCATTTTTCCTTCTGGTTTTCCTTTTACTGTTGTTCCCTTCCAGTGCTAACTTGTGGATTATCTGTTCTTCAAATTTCTGTTCAACTTTCCCCTCTTCCAGGAAATCATCCTTAAAGTACATCTACCCTGAATCTTATTTAGCTCATCTAGATTAGCCAGCAAATCCTGAGCATTTCATAAGGCTTTTTCTAATATACTGCAATCATTTTTTCTTTAATAAAATAATATTCTGTGAGTGTAGTGATCATAATGTTTTTTAGTTTCGAACCTAGCATATAGGCCCTTCAAATGTATAATTTTATACATACTGGTATATACCATAATTTGGTTTATGGAGCTCTCGATGACTTTTAGGTATTTGCGGTATGGATTATAAGTTTTCCTCACAAGAGTTTTTAAAATTTGACTTTGTGACCTGTGTATTTCTGCCTAGATGTTCAACTTCTATATTACTGTCTAAAACATTTAATAAAGGTAAATCTTTAGCTTCGAACTTACTTGGCTAGAGGATATAATATGACTTCTATACTATCATTTATTAAATAAATCAGAAATATAGTGGATGTGCATTCTAGTATATTGGTATATATTTTTGAACCTGTGACTTTCTTCATGTACAAGCTCCCCAAAGATAAGATAGATTTTTAAATGTTTTCTTACTTGCAAATATCTGATTATAATTTCTGTTTTAACACAAGAGAAAGTTAAAGGTGAAAAATACTTGCTATTCATGGATTATAGAATTTAAACATGAGCTTGGTGAGCCATCAAGATAGCTGAGCAGAGGTCCAAGCGCTTGCTTAGGCAGGGCCCCACCCCCACCCCACGCGTGCACCCACGCTGAGCCCCAGTGGAGACTGGGCATGAGGGCACATGCCTGTAATTCTAGCGCTGGGTCTGAGCTGTGTAGTGAGACCCCATACCAAATACATTAAAAAAATAATTAAGTATAGATGAGCTTGACAATTCTGAGATAGCTTTATAGTATCTTATAGTACATTTTATAACAATGCAGAAACAAAAAGAAAAGTTCACCTTTATAAGCAAAACTTTTTTTTTTTTTTTTTTTTTTTTTTTTTTTGGCAGGAACAGGGTTCAAGCTCAGGACCTTGCACTTGCCAGGCATACACTTGTGCCACGGAGTTATCTTCCCAGCCCCTATAAGCAAAACTTTTTTAAGCTTAAACTTATTTCATGTTGGAATTATAAATTTTAATTTAACATAAAATTTTATATCTCCAAAGTATTTGTTTCCATATACTGATTTGGTAAGGCACTTTATATAATTATCTCTTTGATGATATAGAAAATTGAGTCATTCATGGCTTGAAACATAGTCCTGGCTGTCCTTTTTATTTATTGAATGAACAAACGCTGTGTTAAAATTCCTTTTTCCTCAGTTGTGCTTCTGATAGAAATTTGTTAGAATCTCAGTGCCTTAAGAAGTTTGTTGTGGAAGGTTTTTAATTATATTTCTGTTTTCAATCTGTGATATATTTAGAATCCATTGTTTAAAAAAAGAAGTGAGAAAAATCTACATGATGGAAATTAGATAACTGCTTATTGTCAGAGATTTCAACCTCCTTTCAAAAAATGTTTAAGATTATTGTATGTTAAAATTTGTTATTAAAATTGTGTAAAGCATAAGGATTAAAGTGTGCCTTCAGTACAATTTAAGAATGTATTCCATTCTGGTTTGTAGCTCTGCCTCCAAGAGGTTCAGAGCATTTGGTACGTGGTTCACGTATTTCTAATCTACAGACCTTCCCTATTGAGGCAGAGGCTTCGTGGTTCTGATATTTGCATTTTCTAATACTTTAAAGCTCAGTAATGGTAATTAAAAAAAAAAAAAAAAACTTTTGCTATTATTATAAATAAAACTGTGTCTTGGAAGACCAGTAATTTGTTCCTCTAAGGAGCCACATTACATTGCTTTTGTCTCAGAATGGATTATGCTTCACAAGTATACTGTGACAGCCTGAATAGAAAAAGGGGGAGGGGGCATTGTCTTCAGCTGGCGTGCTGTTATCAGAGGGAATGTGTTTCTGGACACGAGATTTAGCATTCATTGGTTGTCTGAAGAAAGCTATTTCATGTGAGGATTGGACAAGAAGCTGCGTCAATTTGCTGCCCGTCTCCAAGGCACTGGTGATACTGCCTTCACAAGCTGGCTAACGTCACGGCTCCATCACCCAGCGGGGTGTGGACTCTCCTTTTCTGTTCTTCTCTATTTCATTCTGTATTTGCTGCCTATTGCATTTCTTAATCTGTCTTCTGCCAAATGCTAACAGCATGATATTTTGCAATCATCTAGGTGAATACAAGAAAGACGAACTCCTTGAAGCTGCTAGGTAAGTGATTCCATTCATTTTAAGTGAGTATAATGCTTTTAAGGGAGAGAAGGGGAGGGCAGGTGGAAAACTATAAAAATTATAAGATGTTATTGTCTTGCTTGAATTTTGTGCAGTAATGCAGATATGACCTTGTACTAAATCTTTGTATACTTTATTTTACATGAAGATTGTATATGTAATGATGAAATCTTTCACTGTGGTGATGATTATGAGATTAATTTTATTTGAAATATTTTTTAATCTACCTACAAACCTTAGTTGCCCAGCCTTTCAAATGATATGTTTGCAGTTTTAAAATACTAGTATCTTCTTTTTCCTCTCAAGATTTTTCTAGCAAAGCCTGAATGAGGGACATAAAGTAAATATTAAATCCACACCTGTTTTTTTTTTGTTGTTGTTGTTGTTGTTCTTGAACATTTATAATTTAATTGATTTATTCACTATAGCATTTTCCATGTATTTTTGAAACTCCAATGTTTTAGATTATTAGAATAAAGTTGGTTTATAATTACTTCCTGGAGATAAATGAAATAAAATATAGAACGCTATGTTATTTAAGGTATATATTACTATATGATTAACAGGTAATAAATAAACATACAGTTGAATATTGCAAAAGAAATTCATTGTGTCCTATATGCAAGAAATTGCAGCAAAGCCTTATTATTTTCCACACTCTTGTAAAAAAAAGTACTCATACACGTAAGCTCTATGACTTTATCAAATTGAATTACTATGTTTTTATAGGAGTGGTAATGAAGAAAAACTAATGGCTTTACTGACTCCTCTAAATGTGAATTGCCATGCAAGTGACGGGCGAAAGGTAAGATATGATCTTTAGTAATTTCTTGTTTTACAGCAAATTTTTAGAAGCAGGCATGCACATATATATATTTCTGTATCTGTATGCCTGTGCATGTGATCTCTGTCATTTCTACTTTTCCTGGCATGTTTTCACTGTAAAATGAAATGCTGCTTACCTATTATTATTGGCAGTTGTACTTTCATAGAGCTGGTGAAACATGGATCTTAAATAAGCTTTTTCTCTTAAATGTCACATGCTGAAAGTTGCAGCGCAAAACTGTAGCTTTGACAATTAAATTTAATGTATCGTTTTCTATATATTAGAATGGAAACTTAAAATATGATCTATATACTCATCTTTGTGAGGATATTTGCATTCTGATTTTTTATTTGCGGTTTCATTTGCTAAACATCAGCACTTTTCTATTAAAACAAAATAGCATCAGTGCTTTTTTAGATCTGTGCAACAGCTCTGCTTTTTAAAATTATTTTGATTGGCTAAGTTTTATCATGGCATATTGAAAGAAAATAGATTTAAAAGAGAATATTCTGCATTAGTATGCATTTCTCATAGAAGATAATGTATAATACACAGCTGGCACTGTTATTATCTGCTCTGTATTCTAGCTGAATACAGACAAATGTAATCCTTTATAGCTTGTGGTAATTGACTTCAAAGTTTTGCAGTGATTTACCGAACAGAGGAAAAATGAAGTACTCTACTGCTGTAAACCAGCAAAGATTTAATCATTATGATTACTTACTTCCAGAAGGTGTTTTTAATGTTATCTGCTCATTTTTCTTTCAGTTACAGAGTTGCTTTGAGAATTTTAGTACTCATGAGTACTTCAAACTTCAGATATTATTTGGTTCTTCTCAATAGATGAAGTAACTTACATCACTGAGAAAAGGATCTTCTTATCTGCTGTAAATGCAGTTAGGGTTTTAGCCAAGATCTTTTAGTGACAAATCTACTTTAGTTTATTATAGCCATTCATGTGAAAGTATATAGCAGGAGGTGATTACTGTCCCAGCTTCAATTCTCCCATCCTTACCCTTATACCTTGACAGGTCCATTTCTAATGAGGAAAATGATATTATTAAGGAAAGTAATTGCTGCCACTTAGTAAGTTTTCTTTTTGCTTCATGCTCTACACAAATATATAGAACTCTTATCATTTCTCTTCCTTCCCAAAGGAGAACACACTCACTTCCATATAGCTAGAACCACTGTATTCCTTGTCCAGATTCGGAAGCTCCTTTAAGTTCTAGTTATTCATGGATGTCTTTTCTTCTGCTGTACATTAATGTCTTTGTATTTTGCACACAACAAACTCTGGTACTTTGCATGTAGCAGCAACTTAGGCTACTATACTGTTGTTCCTTATTCTCAGACAAATACAGTTGTGAATGAGAAAATATCAGCACTCTTTGCCACTTAGAAATTTAAATCAGAAATATATGAATGGAATATTTTATATTATTACTAGTACTATACTATTATTTCTAGGTGATTATAACAAGAACTATATTTTAATGTGCAGAACCTTAAGAGCATAATCTCAGATACTACACTAAAGGATTCCTTTAGTTTTTTATTACTTTTAGTAGGAAATAATGTGACAGTTTCAAAACACGTTAGTGGTATATTTCCAGTGATTGATACAATGCATATTGTTGTTCTTGTAGTAGTTATTCAGAGCACTAAAGGATTCTTGATTTAGAAATAATACAGTATTTTTCCAAGTAGCTGATTATCACTTTTTTAAAACAAAATTAAA